>CAUYRH010037787.1:0-17207 GCA_963574655.1 Perodicticus potto | reverse complement strand
GGAGGCAGGAGAATTGCTTGAGCCCAGGAATTGGAGGTTGCTGTGAGCTGTGATGCCACAGCACTCTATCCAGGGTGACAGCTTGAGGCTCTGTCTCAAAAAAAAAAAAAAAATAGATTTTCACTCTGTTGCCCAGGCTAGAGTGCTATGGCATCAACCTAGCTAAGAGCAACCTCAGACTCCTGGGTACAAGTGATCCTCTTTCCTCAGCCTCCCAAGTAGCTCGGACCACAGGCACCTGCCACAATACCTGGGTGATTTTTCTATTTTTAGTAGAGACAGGTTCTCACTCTTGCTCAGGCTGGTCTTGAACTCTTGAGCTCAAGGAATCCTCCCACCTCAGCCGCCCAGAGTGTTAGGATTACAGATGTGAGTCAAAGTATCCAGCTTAGGAAGCTCTCTTTTGAAGAGGATTTCAAAATGCAGAGGTACTGGTGGTAGTTTCCAGAGGCTCTGGGTTCAGCATGGGGCATAGAATTTCAGACTAAATGAGGCCATCATTCCAGAGAATCTTTAGGTGAGTACTACTCAGGAAGGGGTCTGGAGCTGCAGAGTCAAGTCTAAACAAGGTAACAAGAAACAGGACCACAACGTGTACAGGACACTTGACAAGGGCCTCAGGAGGGTAGAGCCTGAGTCTGGAGGTCTCATGTCATCTTTCCCAGTGACCCCAGCCTGAGGGAGGAGACTGAGGACAGCAGTTATGGGCGACACCAGGAAGCCCAAAACACCCTTCGCAATCTTGACCACCAGAGATGCAGCAACATCAATTGTGTCCAAAGAGGAGGGGAGGGCAGTGCCCGAGTTTGGGAGGCAGGCTCGGGCCCCGTGATGCTTGGAGGTGGGAGCAAGCTCGCAGAGTCTCTGGGCAGGAGAGGGGTTTTGTAAAGCCCGTGAAAGCACGTGTAGTGAGAATAAGATGGAGTGTGTCAGGCTGGGGCAGGTGTGACACAGCTGGTCTGATCGGCTTCGGTCCTGCCTGACCTTCACCCCTGTCTCCCATCCGAACTGTTTTGTAAATTTAGCTCCCACCCTAAAGATGCCTATCTTGAGTAATTTAGGTGGATCCATTTAGGAGATTCATTCTTGACTTGGAATGTTGTAATAGGTCACTGAGTTATGCTGATTATTATTTGGAATAGCGCTTGGCGGGGTCTTTGCTTTGAACTTTTGTGTATAAAACTATAATTTTGGAAATGGAAGAACAGAACAGTCTTGGAGAGGCTATTCTCACTGTTCTCTAGAACTCCAGCCTTCTGGCAAATAAAGTTTGGTGGGTCTATCTCCATCTCTGGATATTGGCTGACAGTGACAGGTGGCCAACTCTCTTCATCCCATCACACCCCGGCTATGTATAGGGGATGGGACAGAACCCCAGTCAGGGACAGAATACGTAGTAGGATTCCTCCCTGATGGGAAGACAGTTGGCAAATCTGGGCCAAAGGGTACAGGGCATGCCAATAGTGCCAAAAGTGTGACACACTACGGTGAGAGCCCTCTAAGGCCAGGTGTGGTGGCTCACGCCTGTAATCCCAGCACTCTAGGAGGCTGAGGCTGGTGGATCACTTGATCTCAGGAATTCAAGACCAGCCGGGAGCCAGGCTCCATCTCTAAAAATAGCCAGGTGTTGTGGTAGGCACCTGTAGTCCCAGCTACTCTGGAGGCTGAGGCAAGAAAATCACTTGAGCCCAATAGTTTGAGGTTGCTGTGAGCTGTGACATCACAGCACTCTACCGAGGGCGACAAAGTAAGACTGTGTCTCAAAAAACAAACAACTAGGCTCAGTGCCTGTGGCTCAACCGGCTAAGGCGCCAGCCACATACACCTGAGCTGGCCTGCCAAACAACAATGACAGCTGCAACCAAAACATGGCCAGGCGTTGTTGCGGGCTCCTGTAGTCCCAGGTACTCGGGAGGCAGAGGCAGGAGACTCACTTGAGCCCAGGAATTAGAGGTTGCTGTGAGCTGTGATGCCACAGCTCTCTATTCAGGGTGACAGCTTGAGGCTCTATCTCAAAAAAATAAATAAATAAAAATAATAAGACTGTCCCTAAAAAAAAAAAAGAGAGAGAGAGAGCGGCTTCTGTGGCTCAGTTGGTAGGGCACCGGCCCCATATTCTGAGGGTGGTGGGTTCAAACCCGGCCCTGGCCAAACTGCAATCAAAAAATAGCTGGGCCTTTTGGCAGATACCTGTGGTCCCAGCTACTCGGGAGGCTGAGGCAAGAGAATCACCTAAGCCAAGGAGTTGGAGGTTGCTGTGAGCTGTGATGCCACGGCACTCTACCGAGGTTGATAAAGTGAGACTCTATCTCTAAAAAAAAAAAAAAGAAAGAAAGAAAGGAATGAAAATAGGTATGCTGTGTTTATAACTGAACATACCGCATTATTGAGCAGACATTGTATGTAACGCCCATCTTGGCTGGGCATTGCTGAAAATGGAATCCGCTGTTGAAATTAAACATATCTGCTAATTGGAAGAGTTTCCCAGAGACCAGTTTCTGGCTCTCTATATTTTACATCTTACATCTACCAACGCTGGGTGCCACAGATGCGTTCATGTTTTAATTCTCCCCCTGGCCTTGGCCTTTCGTGGGAGTAGAAAGGCGTCAAGTTGCTTTTTAGTTATAGGTGGACTAGTCTATTCATATGTCCCCAGACATGGGGCCAAGTACCAATGTTTGGGTTTCATAGTGTTGGTGTAAATGCCTGTGTGTGGTGCTAACCTCTAGAACACAGGTCCCCCTTTGCCAGACCTGCTCGTCGGCCAAAAGATCTATCCCCCTGGGTTGGTATCTCATGTTGACACTGATTTGCACACATGGTGCGATAAAAGGCATCTTTCAAGTTCTTGTTTATAGCTTAAATGAAGCTTATAGCGGCCCTTTACCAAAGGGAAATCAGAGCTTAAATGGGCAAGTGGGAGATGGATGTAGGCTTTCACCAGGGATATATTTATAACCTGGATTCAGACTGATACAAAAGAAGGAAGCTGTATGGAGGGCTCTCACTCTTTTTCATTTGTTTTTTCTTGTGGTAGTTGTTTGTTTGTTTTTTATTTATTTACTTATTTTTTATTTTTTATTTTTTTGAGACTGAGCCTCAAGCTGTCACCCTGGATAGAGTGCCATGGCATCACAGCTCACAGCAACCTCCAGTTCCTGGGCTCAAGCGAGTCTCCTGCCTCCGCCTCCCAAGTAGCTAGGACTACAGGCGCCCGCTACAACACCCGGCCATTTTTTGGTTGCAGCCGTCATTGTTGTTTGGCAGGCCCGGGCTGGATTGGAAACCACCAGCTCAGGTGTACGTGGCTGGTGCCTTAGCCCATTGAACCACAGGTGCCGAGTCAGTTAGAGACAGAGTCTTACTATGTCACCCTTGGTAGAGTGCTGTGGCATCGCAGCTCACAGCAACCTCCGATTCCTGGGCTCAAGCGAGTCTCCTGCATCTGCTCCCCAAGTAGCTGGGACTACAGGTACCCGCCATAACGCCCAGCCATTTTTTGGTTGCAGCCATCATTATTGTTTGGCGGGCCCGGGCTGGATTTGAACCCACCAGCTCAGGTGTACGTGGCTGGCGCCTTAGCCCGCTGAGCCACAGGCGCCGAGCCATTCCATAACTTTGTATTCACAAAATCGGAGTGTTTTCCACCCTCCCAGCCAGAAACCTTTGGTGGTTCCAAAACACTAACGGCCAGATCTGTTGGACTATTTGTTTCTTTCCTTTCTGCCTGATGTCAGCCTTGGAAGCATCACCCCGACCCGGGGTGCCTACATAATATATGTGCATCATGATGGTCTTTTACTCTCTGTGGATGTTCAATTCACAAATGATAGCCTTACAGTTTTGTAAACATCCAGCCTATTTGTCCCTCCAAGTCTGTGAATTCCAGCAAGCCTCATAATGCAGCATGATAAGTTCTGACTGTGAAATTCCAGCCACACGAATAATGATGGGAGCAATCGCTTTAACATCGGCTAATAGCGCTTTCCTGGTGCTCGGTAGTTTCTGGCTGAAGTACTTAGAGTTTGACTATATAGTACGCGATTATTACCTTATCAAGAACCATCTTATGTCTGCAATGCTTTTCTTCTGAATAGAAAAGATCCCATTAATTCTCCAATCAACCACACCTTATTTTTCCTTCATTTACATCCACTGTGACTCTTCCTTGGCTTCACTCTTTCCAAATCAGAGCCCATTTTCTGGTCCAGAACACTCATATAGTAACCATATTTCCAGACACCAAATTTGAATTCATATCCTGAACAAATTATTTTTTTTTTCTTAGAGACAGAGTCTCACTTTGTTGCCCTCTGTAGAGTTCTGTGGCGTCATAGCTCACAGCAACCTCCAAATCCTGGGCTTAGCCATTTCTCTTGCCTCAGCCTCCTGAGTAACTGGGACTATAGGTACCCGCCACAACGCCTGGACATTTTGCTGTTGTTGTTGTTGCAGTTTGGCCGGGGCCGGGTTCAAACACGCCACCCTCTATATATGGGGCCGGCGCCCTACCCAATGAACCACAGGCACCACCCCAAATTATACTTTTCATAGCCAGGCATTGTGGGGGTACCTGTAGTCTCAGCTATTAGGGAGGCTGAGGCAAGAGAATCACTTAAGCCCAAGAGTTGGAGGTTGCTGTGAGCTGTGAGCTGCTACGGCACTCTACCGAGGATGACATAGTGAGACTCTGTCTCAAAAAAAAAGAAAAAAAATTATACTTTTTTTTTTTTTTTTTTGAGACAGAGCCTCAAGCTGTCACCCTGGATAGAGTGCAGTGACATCACAGCTTACAGCAACCTCCAATTCCTGGGCTCAAGCGAGTCTCCTGCCTCCGCCTCCCAAGTAGCTGGGACTGCAGGCGCCCGCCACAACGCCTGGCCATTTTTTGGTTGCAGCCGTCATCGTTTTTTGGCAGGCCCGGGCTGGATTCGAACCCACCGGCTCAGGTGTACATGGCTGGCGCCTTAGCCACAGGCACCGAGCCAAAAAAAAATTATACTTTCTATTTGTGATTTTATTTTTAGAAAGCCTCAAAAATTAGAAATTTAATTTTGTGAGCTGAGTATGGTGGCTCATGCCTATAATCCCAGCTACTTGGGAGGCTAAGGAAGGAGGATTGCTGGAGGCCAAGAGTCTGAGACCAGCCTCAGCAAGACAGTGAGACCATGTCTCTAGAAAAACATTTAAAAAATAACCAGGTGTGGTGGCATGCACCTGTTGTCCCAGCTATTCAGGAGACTGTGATGGGAGGATTGCTTGACCCCAGGAGTTCAAGGCCAACCTAGGTGATATAGCAAGATCCTGTCTCAAACAAAATAAATAAATAAATTTCATGAGTTACTTATTTAACCACCACCTTGTGTTGACAAAAATAAACATACATAAAAATAAATACAAAATTCTATAAAACAGTACAGACAGTTGATATAATTTGCTGGGTTAGTGCAATCTTTCTCTTGTCATTTTCATCATTCTGGTTGAAGCTGATAGAAGGGCTTTCCACTTTTATACTCATTTATAGAATTCAACTTGTAAAATGAGAATTTGTTCAAACAGCTCTTGGTAAGTTTTGATTTTGTATTTTTTTTTTTGTAGAGACAGAGTCTTACTCCATCACCCTCGGTAGAATGCTGTGGAGTCACAGCTCACAGCAACCTCCAACTCCTGGGCTTAGGCGATTCTCTTGCCTCAGCCTCCCAAGTAGCTGGGACTACAGGCGCCCGCCACAGCACCCGGCTAATTTTTGATGCAGTTTGGCCGGGGCCGGGTTTGAACCCGTAGCCCTCGGTATATGGGGCCGGCGCCCTACTCGCTGAGCCACAGGCGCCGCCCTATAATTTTTTTAGTAATCCCCAAGGGCCAGGAGCCTAGAACCCTGGGAGGTGAATCACTTGAGCTCGGGAGTTTGAGACCAGGCTGAGGAAGAGCAAGACTCCATCTCTACTAAAAACAGAAAAGCTAGCTGGGCATTCTGGTGGGCGTCTGTAATCTCAGCTACTTGGGAGGCTGGAGCAAAAGGATCTCTTGAGCCCAGGCGTTTGAGGTTACTGTGAGCTATGCTAACTTAAAAAAATAATAAAATCGGCTCGGCGCCTGTGGCTCAACGGGCTAAGGCGCCAGCCACGTACACCTGAGCTGGCGGGTTCAAATCCAGTCCAGGCCCACCAAACAACGACGGCTGCAACCAAAAACTGGCCGGCTGTTGTGGCGGTTGCCTGTGGTCCCAGCTACTTGGGAGGCTGAGGCAAGAGACTCGCTTGAGCCCAGGAATTGGAGGTTGCTGTGAGCTGTGATGCCACAGCACTGTATCCAGGGTGACAGCTTGAGGCTCTGTCTCAAAAAGAAAAAAATTTAAAATAATAATAATAAAATAAATAATTTGTTTGGCACCTGTAGCTCAAGTGGCTAGGGCGCCAGCCACATACACTGGAGCTGGTAGGTTCAAATCCAGCCCAGACCCACCAAACATGACAAATACAATCAAAAAATAGCCGGGCGTTATAGCGGGCACCTGTAGTCTCAGCTACTTGGGAGGCTGAGGCCAGAGAATCGCTTAAGCCCAAGAGTTGGAGGTTGAACAGTAATATTTTTTTCCATGAAAATCTTTCTATAGAATTTTGTTTTCTTCCGCTCTGCTTGGCGATTATTATTTAAGTAATAATTCACGAGAAAGATCTCGTTTTTAAAAGTCTTCATAGTAACAGAAATAAAGTATCCTAGAAATTATTTCATACCTTCTTCACATTATCCTTCTCAGGGCCTTTTAACAAGTTTTTGTTGTTTTTTATTTGTTTTCAAATAAAGCGTAATTGTTAAAGGCTTTTCAATATATGCCTCTAAAGGTAGATAGATTCCTATTACCTGATTAGTTTCACTAAACTGTCACTCAAATGAATATTCAATGTTATTAGCAATTTCCTTCTGAAATTCTTTTATTTTTAGAATGAAACCACATTTTTATCTTTCACATTTTTACCTTTTCCTTTAGTTCTGATTAAAATGCAAAGATTCACACGGAGAAACATGTGCATTCTGCCCTCCATTTTGAAAAAGCATTGTGCAAAATTGCAATGGCATTGTTTGGATTTAGTTTCTTTAGAAAACGTCTTGACAGTGGAACTTTTTCAGCTGATAAAAACTAAGCATGTGATGGTCGAGACATCATTAGTATTCTTCTGAGAACAGGCATCTGTATCAGAAATCTTATGTTTGAATAGAACCAAATTTGTCTTTGATAAAATCACATGATTATTGCAGTGTCTTCACTCCTACTATAGAAATGTAACAAATTTTGAATAATTTTACAATAACAACTTCTACATCAATTGAAAAAACCTGATGAATTATTAATACAATTGTGGCAAATCTGGACCATGGAACCGATCTCTACCAAGATTCTGATGTTGCCATTATTGGAAGAGTCTGGGCGCTAGCATTAGAAATATAGGATGAAAAAAAAATACTGGATGACACACTGACAAGGTAATCAACAAGCCGGCTGTGGCTCAGCCTGGAGGAAAGATGGTCATTTAATTGGCCACGTTAGTCACCTAGAAGGATGCCACCTTCAAGAATTTTCACACTAATTTCAGTGTTTTCATTAAAACATCTTATTAATCATTTGTGTACCCTGAATTACGTCAGCATATGCAGGAATTCTTTTTTATTAGTATATGCTGGAGAGGGAGCATAGCCTAGTGAGCGAAAACATGGACTCTGGGATGAAATTATTGGGGTTCAAATCCTAATTCAGCCACTTACCAGTCAGGAGATGTGAGCCAAGTTACTTCCCTTCTCTATGTCTCGGTTTCCTTTTTTTTTTCTGAGACAGTCTCACTATGCTGCCATGGGTAGAGTGCCGTGGTGTCACAGCTCACAGCAACCTCCAACTCTTGGGCTTAAGTGATTCTCTTGCCTCAGCCTCCCAAGTAGCTGGGACTACAGGTGCCCGCCACAACACCAGCTATGTTTTGGTTGCAGTTGTTAGCAGGCCCAGGGCCCTACTCACTGAGCTATGGGCACGGACCCTGTGTCTCGGTTTCCTTACCAAGGACGATATGCTAATCCTGTCTTTAAAGGGTTAGTATTAAATCAATTAATATTTGTGGCTCGGCACCTATAGCTCAAGCAGCTAAGGTGCCAGCCACATACACCAGAGCTGGCAGGTTCAAATCCAGCCTGGGGGCCTGCCAAACAAAAATGACGACTATAACCAAAAAATAGCCGTGGCGGGCACCTGTAGTCCCAGCTACTGGGGAGGCAGAGGCAAGAGAATCGCTTAAGCCCAGGAGTTGGAGGTTGCTGTGAGCCGTGACTCTATCGCACTCTACCCAGGGCTATAGCTTGAGACTCTGTCTCAAAAAAAAAAAAAAATTGTGTGTAGTGCTTGGAACAGTAGTTACCATACAGTAAGTACCAATTGAACACTGGTTAAGTATATTTGTGGCTAGGCAAACTTTATGATTGTCAGATCTAATGTTATAATCGATGCTATCAGGATTTTCTTGAGCTTTTGGAATAAGAATTTTGTCCAGTTGTTAATCTTTTTATTTGTGCTGATGAAATCTGGATTCAAACAATCTAAAAATTAGCCTAGATGTACAATCATATCTGAAATTATGATTGTACTTTGTGATATGAAAAGCCATCATAGTTTTCTTTTAATTCTATTCTAGCAGAATTACAGTGAAATTCAGTGAAAGTAAAGAGCATGCTGATCATTGATTGATGGCAGCTTGCAAAAAATAAGCACCTGAACAGATAAATTCAAAGACTCTACAGTTTATGTCAGTAAATAGAGGGAAGACAACTCGAGGAAGCAAGTGGGAGATACCAGGCTAGGTTGTGTTTGGTGAGCACAGCTTCCCAGACGTTCCCATGTCCTCATATGGAAAATCCCTTAGGTCAGTGACCTTGGTCTTCTATCTGTCCAGGGTTTGATCCTGCCAGGTCATAGGAGGCAAGGTGTGAGAGAAGGCCTCTACTGTCTTATATCCCAGATGGGTCACCCTTACATTCCAGGATTGCTCCAATATATTGTAAAATTATGCCACCTGGCTCTACCATCTGGTTCTAGAAACCATTTGTCAGCAGGCTACCAGAGCCATCTCCTGTCATTTTTCACAGGTTATATCAGGGGGTGACAACCTGCAGCCCACAGGCCACCCACAGCCTAGTGCATGTTGTTTTTTCCCCAACCTAAAAGTTAGGAATGGTTTTTACATTTTTCATTGGTTGAAAAAAAGCCTCCTGCTGAGATGTGCTGGCCATGAAGAAACAAGCTGCCATGAGTCATATAGCCGCAAAGAAATGGATTCTGCCCACAAGCCCTTGACTTTGGAAGAGGACCACAAGCATCAGATGAGATTGCCCTTACTGACACCTTAAGAGTGGCCCTGTGTTGGGCGGTGCGTGTGGCTCAACGGAGTAGGGCGCCAGTCCCATATGCTGAAGGTGGTGGGTTCAAACCCAGCCCTGGCCAAAAAAAAAAAGAAGAAGAGTGGCCCTGAGCAGAGGACCTAGTTAAGCTGACTCCTGCCCCCATAGAAACTGTGAGATAACAAATGTATGTTGTTTTAAGCTGCTAAGTTTATGGTAATTTACTACATAGCAATAAAAGCAATACAACAGCCATGCTCATTTGTTTAAGAATTATCTATGGTTGCTTTTGGGCTGTAACAGTGGAGTTGAGTAGCTGTGAAATGTTCAACATAGCCCATAAACCACAAAATATTTACCAAAAAGTTTGCAAACACCTAGGTTATATAATTATGGCCCAATGTTTTATACACACACAGTCATCTTGGGACTATATAATAAAGATGTCTGTGGTTGTACACAATTAGATAAGGGCTGAAGAAATAACAGATTCATTGTTATAAGCGAAGTTTATCTTACTGATATAGGTGCAAAAATTTACATGCAAATTGTGACGGTTCTTCAAGGAGATATATTCCTTTAAATAGTCTCATGAAAAGGCTCCTTTTCGAGTCCCTGTCCTCATTTTGAAACAAACCAGAATTTTATAATTAAGTAATTCAGAACTTCAAACAACTTTAAACTACAAACAAAATAACTGTGTTTGATGAGACAAGAAACGCTCATGTTGTTTTCACCTTCTGCTGCAATCAGCTTTGCCTGACAGCTGCAATTCCATGGTAGCTGTTTGCTGAGTCCATCTGGAGGTGCACACTCGCTACATAGCCGTGGACAGCAGAGTCGCTGCAGCGTGGGCATGGTGTCCAAATCACCACGCTGCTGCTCCACTCTGTGGCCTCCCTACCATGAGACCGTCTAGTCAATGCATCTGTTCAGAAAACATTACCGCATGTGTAGTTTCTGCCAGCTGGGATTCAGCAGCAACCAGGGTAGATGTGGCCACCACATGTTCCCCATCTAGTGGGATGACAGGCACTCAATAAGAAAATACAAGTGCAGTAAGCGAGGGAGTGTGCGCTAGGAACAGACATCCCGGGCCCTGACGCTGAGTGCCCTGAAGTCTTCTCCTAAGGGCCTAAGCTGTGGCTAAGAATCTACAAGACACAGAGCAGGCCTGTTTCTAACCCAGTGAAAACCTTCTGCAGCTTGAGCGTGCAGGAGGGCTCGTTTAAAATCCTGACATCCCAGCTGTAAAGCCCATCAATTCAAGGAGAATCTCAGGGCTGAGAGCAGGCAACAGTATGCACATTTGTCATCTTCCCAGCTGAGCTGATCCTAGTGACACCCCTAGTGACAACCTATACATGCTCATCTTTTTCTCTTTCCCTACTGCCGTAATGAAGGAGTGTGCTCCCTGCCAAGCCAGAGCCAATCCTTCCCGAATACTCTCGGGATTCTATCCCCTCCCGCCTTCTCAGGAAATCCAGTGATGATCCCTCATTGCGGCTTCTTCAACTTCTCCTTCCTCCTAGCATTTAATTTAACCATATTCAGTTTTCACCGACATTAAGAAAAAAACAGGGCAGCACCTGTGGCTCAGTGAGCAGGGTGTTGGCCCCATACACCAAGGGTTTCAGGTTCGAATCCAGCCCCAGCCAAACTGCAACAAAAAATAGCCAGGCCTTGTGGCGGGCGTCTGTAGTCCCAGCTACTCGTGAGGCTGAGGCAAGAGAATAGCCTAAGCCCAGGAGCTGCAGGTTGCTGTGAGCCGTGTCACCATGGCAGTCTACCGAGGGCAGCAATGTTAAACTGTCTCTAAAAAAAAAAAAAAAAGAAAGAAAAAAAGAAAAAGAACAGTCCCATTCACTCCCTTCAGGCACCTCCCCTTTCTCCTCCTCTTTGTAGTGAACTTTCTCAAAGGCAGTCTACACTGTGTGTCTACACTGAGTGTCTACACTGTGTGTCTGCACTGTGCATCTGCCGCTCACTCTTCAACCGTCATGACTGGTTGTCAGCCTCCAGCTCCTGCTGAGGTTATGGGCAACCTCCTTGTAAATAAAGATTAGGAGGGAAGGAGAGAGAGGGTACAGGGGAAGAAAGGGGGGGATCAATGTGCTCCCACTTACTGGGCATAACGGACGGGTATATAGCACACCTGGGCACAGGTTACAACTACAACAGGATGCAAACGCTGTAACCTAATTGTACCCTCATAGTAATCTGAAATTAAAAATAAATAAGTAAAATAAAAACCATGAATCTTTTTCCGTCTTCAGTCTACCAGCTCTCTCCACAGCATTTGCCATAAACTGGCACCTCCATTCTTTAAACAGTCTCTCCCCTTGGAATTTCCCAAGGGTCTAAACTGGTTCTTCTTTCCCCTCCTCTGTTCTTTCCAACCCATCTCCCCCAGTGGTAGCAAGTCCCAGCCACGTGCTGCTGAACTTCCCGATGACCATTTGTCAAGTTGTGGTCTCTGCAGAGCAGGGGTATTCACATTCCAGAGCCTGGTCCCAGTCCTGCTGCCGGGCCAGCTCTGGGAGCCGCACTAGGAATCCCCCAGCTGAGCCTTACGCACCTTCACAGGGAGACACACCATTCCAGACCTGGCTATCCAACTACTTGGCTAGTTACTGGTCCCTGAAATGCACAATCTGTGTGATGGACATTGGTTTTTGTTTCTGTTTTTAGTTATTTATTTTATTTATTTATTTTTTTGAGACAGAGTCTCAAGCTGTCACCCTGGATAGAATGCCATGGCATCACAGCTCTCAGCAACCTCCAATTCCTGGGCTCAAGCGAGTCTCCTGCCTTGGCCTCCCAAGTAGCTGGGACCACAGGCGCCCGCCACAACGCCTGGCCATTTTTTGGTTGCAGCCGTCATTGTTGCTTGGCGGACCCGGGCTGGATTCGAACCCGCCAGCTCAGGTGTACGTGGCTGGCGCCTTAGCCCATTGAGCCACAGGCGCCGAGCCCATTGTTAGGCTATTTATATTTTTATTTTTTTTTTTTTTAATTTTTTTTTTTGAGACAGAGCCTCAAGCTGTCACCGTGGATAAAGTGCTGTGGCATCACAGCTCACAGCAACCTCCAATTCCTGGGCTCAAGCGAGTCTCTTGCCTCTGCCTCCCAAGTAGCTGGGACTGCAGCGCCCGCCACAACGCCCGGCCATTTTTTTTTTTTTTTTGGTTGCAGCCGTCATTGTTGTTTGGCAGGCCCGGGCTGGATTCGAACCCGCCAGCTCAGGTGTATGTGGCTGGTGCCTTAGCTAGGCTATTTTTAGAGACGAAGTCTTGCCCTTGCTGAGGCTGGTCTCAAACTCCTGAGCTCAACAGATCCTCCCCCTTGGCCTCCCAGAGTATGAGGATCACAGGCATGAGCCACCCACCTGCCAAATTTTCAAATCAATCACTTCCCTTCTTCTCCACTGCTACACAGTGGAGCAGTTGACCGTCATCTCTGCCTGGGGAGATACATTAACCTCCGAACTTGGCTTCCTCACATTCACTACCCAGTGCCCCCTGCCATCTATCCTTCACACTGAAGTCTAAGAAATCCTTTCAAAATACATCCCTGCTCGTATTCCCACCTCAGGACCGCTGAGCCTTACCTGTCCCTGCCTGTCCGGGCTTCAGCCACTAACCTTTCAGCTCCAGTCCCCTTCTGGGGTCCTAGGACCTTTCCCATTCTCACTTCCCCCTCCCTGCCCAGAGAAGCATTTCTCAGAGGTTTCCAGACTCTGTCAGATGACTTTGTTAAAATGCTGTCATAGACTCGTTCTTTTCTCCAAAGCTCTTATCTCTGTTTGCCATTTTGCTTTCATGGGATCAATTAAGCAGCCTGTCTCCTGCCCCTACTAGGCTGCAAACCCCTTCAGGGCAGGGACTCTATTTGTTTTGTCCACCATTTTCCCCCTGCACCCAGCCCAGTGCTGGCATCCTGTAGGCTCTCATGAAATAATTTAAATAAATAATTGAAATGAGTAACTATTATTCTGCAAGACCTTACAAAAACAGAATGAAAGGAATTTAAAACAAGGAGGAAAATGCCACATTGTCAGCTTTTAGTTTAATTTAAATTCTTAAAGGGTAAGAACAGAGGGATTCTAAAACAGAATAATGCACCATGTAATAAGATTCAGAAAACTTCACAAACATGGCAATAAGAACGTTCAGACTGACCGAAGGCAAAACATGAACAGACTGTGCCCTTACCCACCCCAAGCATCTAAAATAAAAGAAGACAGGGAACAGAAAAGAACATCGTGAGCTGTATCCTACTTCGCTCGTCCCTGAAAAATGTAGTGTGAGATGGGCATGGAGAAGTCTGGGTACAGACAGCAGGCATGGGCCTCCACGACGCAGATAGGCAGATTTTATAGGACAGTCTTGCTTTCAAATATCATGTCCTCTTTTCTCTGTAATAGTTGAGTTATCATGGAAATGCCAGCATCTCAGCAAGTAGTGGGTGGAAAGGAGTTAGTCCACGAATTCACGTACACTCATGTCTTCATGTGTGTGCTGGGGGCCAGTGGGAGACAGGGCGGCTGTGGTCTCTGTCTTCTCCTACGTGGGTTTAGGGACACTGTTTTCTTTTTCTTCTTCTTCTTCTTTTTTTTTTTTTAGAGACAGAGTCTCACTTTGTTGCCCTTGGTAGAGTGCCATGGCATCACAGCTCACAGCAACCTCCAGCTCCTGGGCTTAGGCGATTCTCTTGTCTCAGCCTCCCGAGTATTTGGGACTACAGGCGTCCGCCACAACGCCTGGCTATTTTTTTGTTGCAGTTCAGCCAGGGTCAAGTTTGAACCTGCCACCCTTGGTATACGGGGCCAGCGCCCTACTCACTGAGCCACAGGCACTGCCCTCTTCTTCTTTTTTTTTTTTTTTAGAGACAGAGTCCCACTTTATCGCCCTTGTTAGAGTGCTGTGGCTTCACAGCTCACAGCAACCTCCAGCTCTTGGGCTTAGGCAGTTCTCTTGCCTCAGCCTCCCGAGTAGCTGGGACTCCAGGTGCCCTCCACAATGCCTGGCTATTTTGTTGTTGCAGTTTGGCTGGGGTCAGGTTCGAACCTGCCACCCTTGGTATATGGGGCCGGTGCCCCACTCACTGAGCCACAGGTGCCACTCTACAGACACTGTTAATGTCTTATTTCCTCCCCTCTCAGCTCTGTGTCAGTTGAACTGAGACACCAGGAACTAGGTGAGGATTCAAGTACAATGTCAGAACGTGAGAGGTGAGTAACAGTAAAGGTCATTCAGTGAATCTCGCTGCTTCAGTGAGGATATGACCAGGTATGTAAGTAACTGTTCTCTAACGAGAGAGCGGGGTGGTGATGCTGGAAGCTAAGAAGAGTTCTCCAACATTGCTCCCTCGGAGCACGGAGTGGGGGACTGTTCCTCTCTAGGAAAACATGAAAACTCAGTGAGAACAACTACTCACTGCTGACTCAAAATGTCTGGCCTCCTCACTTAAGTAAAGAGAGAACACTCAGAAAGAGGAGAGGAAACGGAGTGAGCCGCAGACAGGACGGAGTTCTATTTTGGATAAGCTCAATTATGTTTCTGTGACACGTTAATCACAAAATCTCAGGGACTTAACCGAGAAAAAGTTTAGTTGTTTTTTTTTTTAAGTAAATTTATTTCAGGTTAACGTTAGGGTACAAATAACCAGGTCAAAATATTAGATGGGCCGCATGCTGCCGTCAGCTGTTCCTCTGTTACGCTCCTGAGGAGCCTTTGAGGTTGCGAATGTGCTGGAGCCACGGCCGCAAGTTAGCTGCCCATTCCAGTGACATGTGAACTTGTAGCCTTTTAACTCATATCAATATTTCTCGCGCAGCGCTTGTGGCTCAGTGAATTGGGCGCTGGCTGCATATGCCAAGGGTGGTGGGTTTGAACCTGGCCCCGGCCAAACTGCCAAAAAAAAAAAAAAAAGACCTTTGGGAAAAAAATATTTCTCACCACATATAGTTTTAAGTTTGCTTTCTTTATTCATGACAGATCTGAGACATCCTTTTTTTTTGCAAAGAACTTTACATCTTCCAAACCTATAAAAAGTATTATGGGGTGGCGCCTGTGGCTCATTGAGTAGGGTGCCGGCCCCATATATCGAAGGAGGCGGGTTCAAACCCAGCTTCGGTGGAACTGCAAAACAGAAAAATAGCCGGGCGTTGTGACAGGAGCCTGTAGTCCCTGCTACTCGGGAGGCTGAGGCAAGAAAATCGCCTAAGCCCAAGAGCTGGAGGTTGCTGTGAGCTGTGATGCCACACACTCTACGGAGGGCGATAAAGTGAGACTCTGTCTCTACAAAAAAAAAAAAAAAACAGAGGGAGAATAACTATTTTAAACCAAAGTCCTTTTTTTTATTTTTTTGAGACAGAGTCTCACTCTGTCACCTGTCACCCTGGGTAGAGTGCTGTGATGACACAGCTCACAGCAACCTCCAACTCTTGGGCTCAAGCGATCCTCTTCCCTCAGCCCCCTGAGTAGCTGGGACCACAGGCTCCTACCACAAGGCCCAGCTAGTAAACTAAAGTCCTTTTGAATAAACTGTAAATGTCACATTTGCAGTAGTCACATTACACAAAGGTCACATGTGAGATAAAAGGAAGAGAACAGACGACCAAAATATTTTATTTGAGTTCTCTGTGGAGACTGTCTAACAGACCACCAGGAGGTCTCAGAAGGATTCAGCCTGATCTGCTCTAACAATTATTCTAGTCTATTTTCGTCTAAACAGCACAGGGAGCAGTGCAGGCCAGCGAGTGACAGTGCTGGCTCTGCAGCCCACCTGGCCTGACTTCAAATCCAACCCTAACTCTCTGCTTGCAAAAGCTTGGGAAAGTAATCTCTCTGCTGGGGCACCATGGCTCGTGCCTGAAATCCCAGCACTCTGGGAGGCTGGGGCAGGTGAATTGTCCGAGCTCAGGAGATCGAGACCAGCCTGAGCAAAAGTGAGACCCTGTCCCTAAAAATAGCCGGGCGTTGTGGCAGGTGTCTATAATCCCAGCTACTTCAGAGGCAAGAGAATTGCTTGAGCCCAAGCGTTTGAGGTTGCTATGAGCTATGATGCCATGGCACTGTCCCAAGGCAACAAAGTGAGACTCTGTCTAAAAAAAAAAAAAGTATATATGTGTGTGTGTGTATATATATATATATATATATATATATATATATATATATAAATGTAAAGCAGACAACAATAAGCCAGTAGTGGAGAGAATTAAATAAGGGACTGGGCGCAAACTTTTTTTTTTTTGAGACAGAGCTCAGGAAATCCACCTGCCTGGGCCTCCCAGTGCTAGGATTACAGGCGTGAGCCACTGCGCCCGACCTGAGCACAAATGTTTAGAAAAACGCTTCATGCATAGCGAGTGCTCAATGCCTGCCAGTGATTACTCTCATTATAAGGGTTTGTTGAGCAAGTGATTCCAAAGAGCAACAGCCCCACTCACTCCTTTCTTTACTGACAGAACAATATTTTTGGAGGGAGGACAAAATCCCACTATGTCACCCTGGGTAGAGTGCCATGGCGTCACAGCTCACAGCAACCCCAAACTCTTGGACTTAAGAGATTCTCTTGCCTCAGCCTCCCAAGTAGCTGGGACCACAGGCGCCCGCCACAACACCCGGCTTTTTTTTTTTTTTTTTTTTTTTTTGTGACAGAGCCTCAATTGTCACCCTGGATAGAGTGCTGTGGCATCACAGCTCACAGCAACCTCCAATTCCTGGGCTCAAGAGAGTCTCCTGCCTCCGCCTCCCAAGTAGCTGGGACTACAGGCGCCCACCACAATGCCCAGCCTTTTCTTGGTTGCAGCCACCATTGTT
>CAUYRH010037784.1:0-52515 GCA_963574655.1 Perodicticus potto | reverse complement strand
AGCTACTTGGGAGGCGGAGGCAGGAGAATCGCTTGAGCCCAGGAGTTGGAGGTTGCTGTGAGCTATGATGCCACAGCACTCTACCCAGGGTGACAGCTTGAGGCTCTGTCTCAAAATAAAATAAAATAAGGACGAAGGGGATAGCAGAGAAAGAAGGAGGGAGGGGTGAGGAAAGGAAGAACAGAGAGAGGGAAGGAGTGAGGGGTGTGGGGTCGTGGTGTGTGCCACACCTTTTGGTGGGCAAAACATGATTATAAGAGGGACTTTACCTAACAAATGCAATCAGTATAACCTGGTTTCTTGTACCCTCAATGTATTCCCAATAATAAAAAGAATAAATGAAATAAAATAAGGACCACAGGCTCAGTGCCTGTAGCTCAAGTGGCTAAGGCACCAGCCACATATACCAGAGCTGGCAGGTTCCAATCCAGCCCGGACCTGCCAAACAACAATGACAACTACAACCAAAAAATGGCCAGGTATTGTGGCGGGTGCCTGTAGTCCCAGCTACTTGGGAGGCTGAGGCAAAAAAATAATTTAAGCCCAGGAATTTGAGGTTGCTGTGAGCTGTGACGCCATGGAACTCTAACCAAGGCGACGGCTTGAGGCTCTGTCTCAAAAAAAATAAAAATAGGGACCACAGTGCACAGTGCCCATAGGATAAGTAGGATTGCTTGCTTACTACATGACCAACCACCCTAGAGCCTCATTATAAACCAGCATCAGATTACTACTGCTCAGGATTTGGTGGAGCAATTAGGCTCAGCTGTGAGGTTCTTCTGACCCATGTGGCATTAGCTGTGATTGGTGGGACTAGACCCAGAATGCCAGACAAGGCTTTGTTTCCCTGGCTGGGGGCTGAGTGCCACTTCATGTGGCTGCTTGGTCTTCCTCCCAGGGTGGCACTCTTGGGAAAGTCAGCCATTTCTGGCAGAAGCTTCCAAAAGGAGGTGGAAGCTGAAAAAACTTTTAAGGCTCAGTTGACCTTAGAAGTCCCAAAAGGTCACTTCTGCCACATTGTGGTGTTTAGAGCTGTCACAAGTCCCACCCTGGTTGAAGAGGGAGGAAGAAGAGCCCCTTTCAGGGTGGGTGGAGTTGTGTGTGCTTACCAGGAGAGGAGGAATTAGTGCAGCCTCCTCCCTCAGACATTAGGCTTAGCCACCCTGAAGGACAACTGCCCATCTCTTGGAGGAAACCAAGCCCCCAAATTTGCATGGTAATGTGAGACCAAGGGGCAGAAATACTACGTAATTATAACATTGACTTGTAGCTTGCTTGTTCTGGTCTTTGGGACCTGGCCTCAAAGGCAGATCTCAAATCTAAATAGTCTCAGTTACTCAGGAGGCTAAAGTTGGAGGATCACCTGAGCCCAGGATTTCATTACCAACCTGGGCAATATAGTGAGAACCTATCTCTACCAAAGGAAAAAAAAAAGGCAGATAGGCAGACAGACAAGATGGCATGTACTTGAGGATAACTTGAGCCTAGAAGTTCTAGGCTGCAGTGAGCTATGATCTGGCCACTGTACTCCAGGATGGGCAACAAAGCTCAACACGGTCTCCACAAAAACAAAACAAACAAACAAAAAAAAACCCAAACTTGTATACAGATCTTCATGGCAGCTTTATTTTTATTTATTTATTTTTTTTAGAGACAGAATCTAACTTTATCACCCTCAGTAGAGTACAGTGGCATCACAGCTCACAGCAACCTCCAACTCCTGGAGGAGGGAACAACCCAGATATTCTTCAACAAGTCACTGGTTAAACAAACTGAAGTTCATTCACACCACAGAACACCAGTCAACAGTGAGGAGGAAAAGATGACAAACAACCACGGAGATAGATCTCCAGAAATTATGATGAGCCAGAAAAGCCAATCCCACAGTCACAACACGTATGACTCTACGTAACACTTTTTTTTTTTTTTTTTTGAGACAGAGTCCTACTCTGTTGCCCCAGGCTAAAGTGCTGTGGCATCAGCCTAGCTCACAGCAACCTCAAACTACTGGGCTCAAGTGATCCTCTTGCCTCAGCTTCCCAAGTAACTGGGACTATAGGCACCTGCCACAATACCTGGCTAATTTTTCTATATTTTTTTAGAGATAGGGTCTTGCTCTTGCTCAGGCTGGTCTGGAACTCCTGAGGTCAAGGGATCCTCTGGACTCTCCACCTCCTAGAGAGCTAAGATTACAGATATGAGCCTCTGCACCTGGCATTTATAACATTTTTTTGAGCTCCATCACCCAGGCTGGAGTGCAGTGGTGTCATCATAACTCACTGGGCTCAAGAAATCTGCCTACCTCAGCCTCCCAAATCTACTGGGACCACAGGCACACCCCACCACACCCAGTGCATCTCTAATAATGTTTTAGAGATGATAACATTGTGGAAATAGAGAACAGATTAGTGGTTGTAAGGGGTTAGGGACAATGTGGAGAGTGGGTGGCAACCACTGTGGGATGCAACCAACCTGGGGTGGTGGAAGCAGAGGCCTACTAGGCAATGACATTTACAGAACTACACACACAAACATGTGAAATGGGGCAATCTGAGTAAGATTGGTGGATTGCATCAGGGTCAACATCCTGATTGTGATATTCTATTACAATTTTGCAAAATATTATTAGCAAGCCTCTGAGGCAAACACCAGATCTCTCTGCATTATGGTGTTTGATGGGTTTTTTTTTTTTTGCAGTTTTTGGCCGGGGCTGGACTCAAACCCGCCACCCCTAGTACATGGGCCCAGCGCCCTACTCCTTGAGCCACAGGCGCCACCCAAGGTTTTTTTTTAAGACAGAGTCTCACTATGTCGCCCTTGGTAGAGTGCCATGGCATCACAGCTCACAGCAACCTCAAACTCTTGTACTTAAGCGATTCTCTTGCCTCAGCTTCCCAAGTAGCTGGGACTACAGGTACCCACCTGTACCTGGAGTACAATGTAGTACAATGCCCAGCTATTTTTTAGTTGCAGTTGTCGTTGTTTAGCAGGCCTGGGCCAGGCTTGAACCTGCCAGTTCCGGTGAATGTGGCCAGCACCCTACTCACTGAGTTATGGGTGCCAAGCCTGTTTTCTTGGGGTTTTTTGGGTTTGTTTGTTTTTTTGAGACAGAGTCTCACTTTGTCACACTTGGTAGAGTGCCATGGTGTCATAGCTCACAGCAACCTCAAACTTTTGGGCTTAAGCGATTCTCTTGCCTTAGCCTCCCAAGTAACTGGGACTACAGGTTCCTGCCACAACACTCAGCTGCTATTATTTAGAGATGGGGTCTTACTTTGCTCAGGCTGGTCTTGAACTCCTAGGCTTAGGCAGTCTACCCACCTCGGCCTCCCAGAGTGCTGGGATTACAGGCATAAGCCACCGCACCTCATCTGTTTTTTGCTTTTGTTTTTTTACTTTTTTTCTGAGACAGAATCTTACTCTGTTGCCCTGGCTAGAATACAGTGACATGATCATAGCTCATTGCAACCTTAAAATTCTGGGCTCAAGCAATCCTCCTGCATCAGCCTCCTGAGTAGCTGGGATTACCACAGCTTGCACAATGACCAGCTAATTTTTTCTACTTTTGGTAGAGATGGGATCTCACTCATGCTCAGGCTGGTCTTGAACTCCTGATCTCAAGCAATCCTCCCACCTCAGCCTCCCAGAGTGCTGAGATCACAGGCATGAGCTACTGTGCCTGGCTTCCATTTTATGTTTTTTTCCCTCATCTTTTTTTTTTTTGTTGAGGCAAAGTCTCACACTTTATCACCCTCAGTAGAGTGCCGTGATATCACACAACTCACAGCAACCTCCAACCCCTGAGCTTAGGCAATTCTCTTGCTTCAACCTCCCAAGTAGCTGGGACTACAAGTGCCCGCCACAACACCCGACTATTTTTTTGTTGGCTGGGGCTGAGTTTGAACCCACTACCCTCAGTATATGGGGCTGGTGCCTTACTCACTGAACCACAGGCGCTGCCCTGCTTCCATATTATGTTTTTATATAATTATCTCAAAAAGTTAAAAAATAAGGTTAAAAGATTGAAAAGAATATTTAGGAAGAGAAATATTTCAAACCTGTAGATTCACGGTGTGCTCCTCATTTAGTCTGAGCTTATTTGGCCAGACATTGTTTTCAGAGCCCTTTCTCTGTGCCAGGCTCTGCATTGGTGGCTGGGGGCCACCAGTGGGATGTGGGAACTTGATCTGGGGGAAAGAGATTCCAAGAATGTGAGTCCAGGAAATAGGAACTGAAGTCAGAGGTGGGGAAAGAGCATGACAGATGATAAGTACAGCCCATGCAAAGGTCTTGAGGCACAATATGCCCAGTGAATTTCAAGAATATTGAGGATGCCTATGGGGCTGGAAGTGGGCAAGGAGGTGATGGGGTCTTTGCAAGCTCCCAGGATTCTTCCAGTCTTTTCCTGGAGGACTATGGGAGCCAAGGGAGGCTTTAAGCAAGGTCTAAGGATGTGGAAACATTTTCACTTATTTTTATCTCCGACTATTTTAACCTTTTGGGCTACCAGCCCTGGGCATATGGTAGCGCAACCAACCTGGGAGGGGGTGATGGTACCTTGGGGTCTACAGAATGGGGAATGGGGATAGGAGGGGTGTTTGGGTAAGGAGGGAGAGATGTGATCCTGAGACCCTGACCCTGGGTGGGGAAAGACAAGCAAGACATGGGCAAGTGCCCAGCTGTTTTGGAGAAGTGGGTAGGACTGTTAGGTGATTGATTTTTCCTTTTTTCCTTACTCCCAGAACAAGTATTGCTAGATTTAGCAAATAAAAATACAAGAGTTATAGTTATTTGAATTGTAGATAAACAACAAGGAATACAATTTTAGTATGTCCTGTGTAATATTTGAGATGTACTTACAGGAAAAAAGTTACTTGTTGTATACCTGAAATTCAAATTTAACTGCGAGTCTTGTATCTTCTTTTCTTTTTTTGAGACAGAGTCTCACTATGTTGCCCTTGGTAGAGTGCAGTGGCATCACATTAACCTCAAACTCTCGGGCTTAAGTTATTCTCTTGCCTTAGCCTCCCATGTAGCTGGGACTACAGGCTCCTGCCACAACGCCCAGCTATTTTTTTATTGTAGTTGTCATTGTTGTTTAGCAAGCCAGGGCCGGGTTTGAACTCACCAGCCCTGGTGTATGTGGCCTGCGCCCTAGCTCCTGAGCTACAGGTGACAAGCCACAAGTCTTGTTTCTTACCTGGTAACCTGTAATCCTAGCACTTTGGGAGGCCGAGGTGGGTGGATTGACTGAGCTCACAGGTTTGAGACCAGCTGAGCCAAAGCTAGACCCACCCCCCTCCGTCTCTAAAAATAGCTGAGCATTGTGGGGGGTGCCTGTGCTACTCGAGAGGCTGAGGCAAGGGGATTGCTTGAGACCAAGAGTTTGAGATTGCTGTGAGCTGTAACGCCATGGCACTCTACCAAGGACTACAAAGTAAGCATCTGTCTCAAAAAAAAAAAAAAAACCAGAAGAGAAAAGAAAGAAAAGAGAAGAAAAAAGCAGCTATGGGGGGAGAAATGGCTCCATGGGCCTCAGTTTCTTTTCTTTTCTTTTCTTTTTTTTTTTTTTTTTTTGAGGCAGAGCCTCAAGCTGTCACCCTGGATAGAATGCTGTGGCATCACAGCTCACAGCAACCTCCAATTCCTGGGCTCAAGCAAGTCTCTTGCCTCTGCCTCCAAAGTAGCTGGGACTACAGGCACCTGCCACAACGCCCGGCCATTTTTTGGTTGCAGCCATCATTGTTGTTTGGTGGGCCCGGGCTGGATTCGAAACTGCCAGCTCAGTTGTACGTGGCTGGCACTTTAGCCTGTTGAGCCACAGGCACCAAGCCTGGGCCTCAATTTCTGTAAGCCTAACCCAGAAACTCCGTTTCGGGTGAGACGTCGCCACCTAGCGGCCGTCGGCGCTACCCCGCCCCCTATCGCAGTCCCTCAGGTGCCCTGCAGGTGGCGCGCGCACCCCGCGGAGGTCTTAAGAGTGCCCTGGGTGTCCCCAGCACCTGGGAGAATTGACCCAGCCTGGAGGCCGGGTTGGAAGTGTCCCACCTGTGAAATGAGACAAGGAGAGCCATATTATGAATTTCCTGGGTTTTAAGTACTTTGGTTTCAAGGGCTTCTTTTTTTTTGCAGTTTTTGGCCAGAGGCCAGGTTTGAACCCCCACCTCTGGTATATGGGGCAGGCACCCTACTCCTTTGAGCCACAGGTGCTGCCCTCAAGGGCTTCTTCTATGAAAAAATACTTAAAATATTTTACGACCCTTTAGTGTAAAGATGAATATAATTTAGGATGATTTCATTTATATATTCTGGGTTTTTCCCCTTCTTTTACCTTTTGGTGGGCCTTGTGCTTGAGAGACAACTCAACTTCGGTCAGTGTCGACAGCAATAAAAGATTGGGCTTCTGGGTGAGGCCTAGCATTCCCCCTCCCAACTTTCTTTTCATTTATTTATTTATTTATTTATTTATTTATTTATTTATTTATTTATTTAGGAGACAGAGTCTCAAGCTATTGTCCTGGGCAGAGTGCCTAGCGTCATAGCTCACAGCAATCTCCAACTCTGGCTCTGGCTCAAGTGATCTTCTTGCCTCAGTTTCTTTCTTTCTTCTTTTTTTTTTTTTTTTAGGCCCCTGTGTAGACATCTACCACAAACCCTGGGGAATGTGGGAGATAAGAAGGGAACACACAGACTCATTCACTCAACCAACGTTTATCTCAGGGGTCCTCAAACTTTTTAAACAGAGGGTCAGTTTACTGTCCCTCAGACCGTTTGAGGGCCAGACTATAGTTTTAAAAAAAAACTATGGGCTCGGCGCCTGTGGCTCAACGGGTTAAGGTGCCAGCCACGTACACCTGAGCTGGCGGGTTCGAATCTAGCCTGGCCCATCAAACAACAATGACGGCTGCAACCAAAAAATGGCCGGGCGTTGTGGCGGGTGCCTGTGGTCCCAGCTACTTGGGAGGCAGAGGCAGGAGACTTGCTCGAGCCCAGGAATTGCAGATTGCTGTGAGCTGTGATGCCACAGCACTCTATCCAGGGTGACAGCTTGAGGCTCTGCCTCAAAAAAAAAAAACAAAAAAAAAACTATGAACAAATTCCTATGCACACTGCAGATATCTTATTTTGAAGTAAAAAAACAAAACAGGAAAAATAACAAAAAACAAAACAGGGGCAGAGCCTGTGGCTCAAAGGGGTAGGGCGCCAGCCCCATATACTGGAGGTGGTGGGTTCAAACCCAGCCCCAGCCAAAAACTGCAAAAAAAAAAACAAAAACAAAAATGGGAACAAATACAAATACAATATTTAAAATGAAAAAAAGGCACCCCCATCTGCAAAAAAAAATCCTCCTAACTTCAGAAAAAAAAGTCCCCCCTTAACTACAAAAAAAGGCCCTACTAACTGCAAAATAAAAAACAAATAGACCTCCTAACTTCAAAAAAAAAAATATCCTAACTTGTTCTTACCTCAGACCTCAGGCAGTAGCAGGCTCTGCACAGGCAAGCTTGACTCCTCCCATCATGAGTCTCAGTCTCACCGGAGAATGAGAGAAGGAGTTGAGAGAAGGAGGGGAGTTGGAGAGTGCGGGGCACATTCCACACATGGGCACTGTTGTCTGGGATGAGTCGGCTGTAAAGCAGGATAGGCAGCAGCGGCAAAAACACTCGGCGTGACACATGTGGCCTGCAGGGCGTAGTTTGAGGACCCCTGGTTTATCAGGTACCAGTGTGCTCAGGACTGACAACCCACCTGTGATCCAGGCAGAGCAGGTTAAACAGATGAAGTTGCTTCAAACTAGAGACTGCTTCAATCAAGAGCAATAAGAGTGATGTGATCAGGGCTATGTCCAGCACTGGGAAGTCAGGGCCAGAACCCTTCAGAGGAGTAGCTGGTGTTGGGCAGTCTGGGGAAAGGTCTCAAGGTGGGACTGGTGTTTCAGAAGAGATGCTGGAAGGGGCAGTTTGGGCTTTCTAATTTGAAGAACTGGGAGGGTGGGCCTGAGTGAATTTTTAAGAGGATGTCTTGTACTTCCATTCTTCTAGGTGGAGCGTGACTAGCTGGAGTTAGGTGAGGATTAGGCTGTTTCTTTTTGGGTTTTTTTGTTTGTTTGTTTTGTTGGTTTTTTTTTGAGACAGAGCCTCAAGCTGTCACCCTGGATAGAGTGCTGTGGCATCACAGCTCACAACAACTTCCAACTCCTGGGCTCAAGCGAGTCTCCTGCCTCCACCTCCCAAGTAGCTGGGACTACAGGCGCCCGCCACAACGCCCGGCCATTTTTTGGATGCAGCCATCATTGTTATTTAGGCCGGCCCAGGTTGGATTCGAACCCGCCAGCTCAGGTATACATAGCTGGCGCCTTAGCCCGTTGAGCCACAAGCACCGAGCCTAGGCTGTTTCTTTTTGTAGGAGTGGGGGTAGGTTGAGAGGGGGAGGTATCTCAAACCCACCTGGACCCCACCATGGAATGCTCTGGCCAGGAAACCTTACAGGACTGGGTATGCTGTACCCATTTCACAGCTTGAGAAACAGACAGAGGGAAGGATCTACACTGACTCGCTTTTACACTGCTGCCCACCTGCTTGCTTGGGCATCGGGTCATCCTAGGGTGTGGTGGTGCCAGCAAGTCTGTATATGAATTACCAGCTCCCTCCCTGGGCTAAAAATAGGATCCCCCTCATGACAGGCAGCTGCACTCCTGCATCCCCTCACCCTCCTGGGGCCCCAGCTCCTGAGACCAGGGCTTTTCCCTTGGGAAACAGGGTTGGGGCACTACCCTTCCGGCCTTTCAGGGTAATTATGCCCCCTCCCTGCCCCCATCCCTTTGAACAAAGGGAAGTATAATCCTCACAACTACTGTATATGGTATGAGTTAATACTGGCACATTTTGGAAAGGAAGAAACTGAGGCACAGAGAGGCCCATGCAATGCCCCTGCCTCCCAGGTGGGGCAGGGAGTCATTTTTGGTCTGTTTGCCCCCAAGTGTTCCATCTTTGGTAGGAAGGGGCTTACCTTGGAGACTTGAGCCCTAGAAAGGTGCCTTCCCCTCTCTCAGGAATGGAGGGACAGCTGGGGTGGGTGTTCAGTAACCTAAGGGTGGTTTCCCAGCCACCTGCTATTAGACTACAAGTGGCCCTGGCAGGGTGGTGAGGTGGGAGGAAGCTCTCCTGTGCCCACCCCTCTGATGGCACTCAGAGGGACGCTCTGAAAGAGTGAGCCGCCTGAGATTTGGGGGAAGGAGTTGCGATGTGGGAGTAGGGCCTATAGGAAATGGCAATGCTGTGTGCCTTAGGGGAGGCGAAGGGGTTGTCCAGAAAGCGAGCACCTCTCTGGGTTGCCCTTGTGCACCCTGTCCTGTAAGCTCCCATTTGGCTATTTATTAGGGCTGGAGCCAGTGTTCTGCGATTAGTTAGTTCCCTGGGGAGGCCTCTAGAGAACACAGCTCCCACTTGAGCCCATTACCCGCGCCCCGCCTTCCCGGCTCTCAGCTTCAGTTTCCTGCTCTGCGAAATGGGGACAAGAAACTGGAGATAAGGGTGGCGTCTGTGGCTCAGTGGGTAGGGCGCTGGCCCCATATAACGAGGGTGGTGGGTTCGAACCCGGCCCCGAACAAACTGCAGCAAAAAATAGCCAGGCGTTGTGGTGGGCGCCTGTACTCCCAGCTACTCGGAGGCTGTGGCAAGAGAATTGCCTAAGCCCAGGAGTTGGAGGTTGCTATGAGCTGTGACGCCATGGCACTCTACCGAGGGCGACAAAGTGAAACTCTGTCTCAAAAACAAAAAAAGAAAAAAAAGAAACTGGAGACAAGAAGTGTGTCTGCTACATAGAGACGTGAGGGTTGAACACATGAATGAACCTCACTGAGCAATGCTCAGGCAACTGAATGCTCCGAACGTGGATATTATATTAAATTATGATGGTCAAGAGGGTAATCTTGGCTAGCCTGCTAAACGGTGGGCTGTCAAGCTGCCGAGGTGGTGACAGTCCGCGGTAAGGGGCTTTCTCTCTGGGACCAGCAAGTCCTCCCCCACGCTGCGCCCCTCCTCCTTACCCACCCTCCCCGAGACCCTTCTCCACCCGGCCCCGCCCCCTGGCGGGACCCTGGTTCCCTCCCTCTGACCCCGCTCACTATAAATTCTTCCCGGAGCTCCGTTCGTCCCTGGGTCTTCAATCCCATTTCACAGAAGTGGAAACTGAGGACCTAGGGGTGAAATCACTCCCTCCCCGTAGCTCAATCTAAGGGGCAGAGGTGAATTTCCGAGCCCAGTAGACCCATCGTAGGAGCTAGGTCAGATGGAGGGGAGAAGAATCCCAGACCCCGCGCAGGTCACCCCCCTTAACTCCTTGGAGCGAAGGCCCAGTCTTTTCCCCCTCTCCCTCAGGCGCTATCTGCCCAGTCCTTGTCCTCGGCGCCCTCTGCGTTCCCTGCCGCGACTCACACATTGCCCATCCTCCCTAAGCAGGAGGCGGGGCGTCAGCATCGCTGTTCCCCTTCCCTTTCATTATTTATTATCATTTAAAGGGGCCGTAACCTGAAAATTTCCATCCACTCCTCCTGCCCCCCCCCAGCTCCCCTTGGCTAGTCGTTGGACGTCTGGCCGATCCTGGGGCACGAGGGGGCGTCCAGGAAAAAGGGAGGGGGCCTCACGAGACCCCTCCCGCGTCCCGGGCCGCGGCGCTGAATCACCCGCGAGGTATTTGCATCTGAGAGCGATTTGTCACCCGGTGATTTGTCTGCGGGGCGGTGAGCGCCGGTGGGGGGAGGGGTGGGGCGGGGGGCCGGCGCGCGCGGGGAGACTCTTACCAATCGGGGCGGATGGGGGTGTAGACGCGGACGCGACTAGCGACTCGGTGAGTCCGCGCGCGGCACAGCCCCGGCGGGTTGGGCAGCCGGAGCCAGCGGCGCGCACCGGCGGCCGGGGAGGCCAGGCGGGGCCGGGCCGGGCCAACGCCAGGCGTGGAGGTTTGCGCCCCCCCGGGCCGCCGCGCGCGGTAAGGCCGGGGGCCTCACTGGCCTTCCACGGCGCGAGTTCCGGTCCCAGGGTGGGCGCACTCCGCCCTGGAAGCCAAGCAGAGGAGGTCCTCAAAGTTAGGCAGAGATGTGGTAGGGGTCCGGGGCTGGGAAGGCGACCCCAGCGGGTCGGGACTTGGAGGGTTTTCTCTGCGCTCCCGGGTTTGGAGACCTCATCTCTTACCAAATTGCACAGGGGCGCGCGGGAACGATCGGGGGTCGCGAGTGCGCGCTCCCACCTCCCCAGCGGAAGGAAGTGGGCTCTGTGCGCGCGCGGGGGGCTGCACCCCGGAATTTTATTGTATTTTTCTCCCCGAAATCGGGTGTTTATTCGGAAGCCCAGAGGAGAGGGCAGTTCCCGGCGACCCTCCCCAGCCTGGTCGGTTTATTTATAAAGTGTCGCCTCCGGCGCAGAAAGGGGCCCCTGGAGGAGACACCGCAGCCCTGGGGCCCAGGGGTGGGTTTGGCCGGGGCTCCTGGGCGGGGACCCCAGGGAAAAGCCTCTCGGTCTTAGAGCCCCCCAGACACAAAAGCGGGCGCAGGAAGCGCGAGGAGCGCGCGTTTGTCAACTCCAACGTTCCGCAGCCAACCCCAGGCGGCGGCCCGTCAGTTTTCTTCCCTTTTTAGTCGCTCGGGCCAGAGGGGTTGCCCTTCCATGCAAATCGGCCTCTTTCCAAGAAGCTTTTGAAATCTGGACCAGTGTTTTTGTAGTCTTGTTTTTTCTCTTTCTTGAGTTTTTCTTTTCCCATTTCCTCCGTTCCCCCCCGCCCCGACTATCCTGGTCCCCTCCCCAGCTCTCACCCCTCCCCCTCCTGTTCAAGTGAGGGGCCCCTTTCGCCACCCGCGGGCCCCAGCCTTGCACAACTCTTTAAATAACCGTGTTTTGCAAGGTCCCGGCCTGAGCGGGTGACCTCTTCCCCCCCACGCCCCTCCCGGCATAGGGGAAGGAAGGTGTGGCCCGGATCCCTCCCGACCCCCCTCCCCAGCCAGGTTCCAACGACCACCCAGCACCCCTGGTCCTGGGAGAGGAACGCCTCTCCCATGGGGCTGTCATAAAGTGGGGGTGGAGGCCGAGGACAAAGGGCTTTTGCAAGGAGGGGTCTGAGGGGGTGGGCGTTGCCAGCTTAGAGTTAATGGCTGGCGGCTATGGGGGGGCCCAAGCTGGCCTAGGGTGGGTCTGGGGTTCCCACCTGCCCCCTCTGCCGGCCCCAACGTGCAGGCCTGTTCTGCTCCCCTCCCCCCACCAGGCGACCCGGAAGGGTCATTAAACTCGGCCAGCCTGGGAGGGGGGTGGGGGGAGTGGCTTCCTCTGGCCTCTTCCTCCTGCCCCCCCAAAGAATGGGGGGCGTTGCTTGGAGCATTTCCGTGGGGGGGGGTTGTCTTGAAGTTGTCAAATGTGGGGGAGGGGCAGTGGACCAGACCAGACACTGAGCCAGAAATGTCCCCTCAGCACTTCTTGGGTGGGAGGGGGGTGACTGCCAGCTGGAGTGGGGGGCAGGGTGCTGTTTTTGCTGCCTCTGGAGGACCAGGCCGTGCTGGTCATTCCCCAGCGCCATGGTCTCTTAAGTCTTTGTGCCTGGAACCTCTGCCTACTCCCCACAGATGTGCAGTCCTCCCTGTCTTCCTCACTGGGACCACCTACCTGCCCCCTACCCACTGTCCTTTTATCCAACAAGCTGGAACACCAGAGGTATGGTTAAAGGGTGTTAGGGAAGAGAGTAGCTCCTGGGCCCCCTCCTGTGGCCCCTCTGGTGACTGGGAGGTTGATGGAGGGAATCTGTATTGCAGTATTCCTCAGGGTGTGGTCAGATCTCTCCTAGCAGCTCACAGAGGGTCTGGAGTGCCAGGAGGCTACTAGGATCCTCTGCCCCACCTGATGACGGCACCCTGGTCTCTTCCTCCTCCCCGGAAGACATTCTTGAGCCTTAGTGGTGCATTTCCCAGGTTAGGGGTTAGGGGCAGCCTTCTGGACCCTCATGCCTTAGAGCTTGCCACCCACCCCACTGTCCCTAGGATATACTTTGGGGTGTCACATCAGACCTGTTGGTTTCTGCCTCATCTGTTTTATTGGCCACCTGGAGCAGTGGGAGTGTGACTAGGACTGAAATAGGGTCTGGGGCAGAACCCAGGCTGGGGAAGTTCCCAGGAGGAGCCTGGCATTTGGGACTGGCAGTGGGTTAGTGGGTCAGTGGAATCCAGGCTGGGGTGAGACATTTGGCCTACTTGGAATCCCAAAGGACTGGGAAACTCCAGACCCCTGTCTTCCTACTAAAAGTATGGGGGCAGCGTGGGAGGCTGTGATGTTACCCTAACCTGGACTCCCGTCCCAGCCCTGTGTGCCTGAGCAAGGGATCTTTGAGCCTCACTTTTCCTTGTCTATAAAACGGGCATCATCTTAGTGCCTCCTTTCCTGACACCTGTGTGGTGCCTGCCACATGCCAACCTTTATGATCACAAAGTTGCTTCATCCCTACTTGGGTGCAGTGAGGTAGGTGCTGTTTCCATGGGGAAACTGAGGTCCAGAGAGGTTGGGGTGCTACAGTTGGCATGACTTTCATGAATAGGGAGGGTAGGGCCTGTATGCAGCAAGTATTCACTCTAGGCCAGCCTTTTTCTCTATTATTCTGAGACCAGAGGATGTTTGGAGCCTATTTGGAGTTGGATTGCTACAACTTGGGCTCAAGCAGCACCTGGAACTCAGAACCAGAACCTAGAACTGACTTGGACTCTGAAGGCTAGAGCTGGCTGGCCAATCGGGGCTCAGCAATGCCAGTCCCCCACTATCCTTCTTATGAAGCAATAACCCAAGAACTCTCCTGTGCAGGCCCAGTTGACGACAGTGTGGCCAAGACGGGTGGGGGCCTTGACACCTTTGGGAATATAGTGAGGGTGATCCTACGTACGATCCAGGTCTGCCAGAGGGCTCACAGAGGGAGGCAGATGGGGAGAGCCAACTCCTCTGCCTCCAGGCAGGCACCCAGGTTTGCATCCTGATAGGAGTGGGTTTGAGGGATTTTCCTAGAGGCCTTCACTGAGGGACCCAGGTGAGGTCTGACTGTCTTTCTTGCTACCCCTAGGTTTCCACAAACACCTGAATGAGCAGGACGTCAGCCACTGCCCCCCGCTGCCTGGCATAAGGAGGAGGCATGCCCCCTCAGCCTTCAGCCTGAGACCAGTGGCCCTGCCCTGCACCACCACCCTTGCCACCCTGCACTGTTCCAGCTCTCCCGCGGCCCCCACGCTGCAGTGCGGCCGGGCCCCCTCCCCACAGGGGCCGCCCCTGCCTCCCACCCGTAGTGGCCAGGGTGGTGGAGGTCCGGCCCGCAGGGCCATGAAGCTGCAGGCTGTAATGGAGACGCTCTTGCAGCGACAGCAACGGGCACGCCAGGAGCTGGAATCCCGGCAGCCACCACCTGTTGACACCTCTGCTGGACCTGCAGCCCGGCCTCGGGCTACTGTGGATGTGGACAGAGAGCCCGAGAATGCACGAATGCAGCGGGCCCAGATGGCTGCATTGGCAGCCATGAGGGCAGCAGCTGCTGGCCTTGGACATTCACCCAGCCCTGGTAGCTCAGAGGATGGGCCCACAGGCTTGGAGCATGAGGACGCTGCCCAAGAGGGAGTACCAGGCTCACCTACCCTGCCTAGCCGAGGCAGGGAAGGGCCAGGAGATGGGAACTTTGAAGACCTGGGCTCTGACGAGGACCTGTGAGTTGAGGCCTGGGGAGCAGGGGTTTCTTGGGATGGGTACTTTGAAGACCTGGGCTCTGATGAGGACCTATGAGTTGAGGCCTGGGGAGCAGAGGTATCTTGGGGCTCTGAGCCTCACTCTACTAATCTATAAAATAGGTGTGTGCTGATGGAGCACTACCGGGAAGTTCTGGGCTCTGGGATCCAGTCTAGAAGGAGAGCTAAAACTTCTGTTCTCTGGGGGCTGGTGTCAGGAGCAGTGCCAGGGTTAGGACTTTTCCAGATGATGATGGAAATGTTCTCCATCGGCACCATTCCATAATGAAGCCTCTCTAGTCACATGTGACTGCTGAGCATTTAAAGTGTGGCCTCAGATCTAGATTTTATTTTGTTTTATTTATTTATTTTTTTGAGACAGTCTCATTCTGTTGCCCCAAGCTAGAGTCCTATGGCATCATAACATAGCAACCTCTAATTCCTCTGCTTGAGCAATCCTCTTGCCTCAGCCTCCCAAGCAGTTGGGACTACAGGCACCTACCACCATGCCCAACTATTTTATTTTTTTTTTTTAGAGATGAGGTCTCACTCTTGCTCAGGCTGGTCTTAAACTCCTGAGGTCAAACAATCCTCCCGCTTCCGCTTCCCTGAGTGCTAGGGTTACAGGATTGAACCATTGCACCTGGCCTCAGATCTGGATTTTTAAACTTTAACTTTAGTTAATTTAAAAAAAAATTAGCCGGGTGGCACCTGTGGTTCAGTGGGTAGGGTGCTAGCCCCATATACTGAGGGTGGCGGGTTCGAACCTGGCCCCAGCCAAACTGCAACAAAAAATAGCCGGGCATTGTGGTGGGCGCCTGTAGTCCCAGCTACTGGGGAGGCTAAGGCAAGAGAATCACCTAAGCCCAGGAGTTGGAGGTTGCTGTGAGCTGTGTGACACCACGGCACTCTACCAAGGGTGATAAAGTGAGACTCTGTCTCTGAAAGAAAAAAAAAATTAGCCACACATGGCTATGGCAGGTTCTGTGTCCAGGGCGAGTAAAACCAGAAGCCCTTGTGGGGCCTACACAGAGAGTGTGTCCCACTGGGATCTTTAGTCCCCAAAGGCCTTGCCTCAGGGAACCTGCTTTCTGGGAAGACCTTTAACTAGCAGAGAAGCAAGTGGTGTCAGGATGTGCAAAGGGCTAGCAAGGAAACCTAGCCAGGGGTACTGTGGCAATGGAAGAGGGAGGGGTTGTGCAGGTGACTTAAGCAGAGGTGGCGGAAGTTCTCCTTGCAGAAGGGAACAGCATGCCTAGCAAAGGGAGCAGCCAAGACCGTGAGACAGGGTCCAGCCTGGCACAATGATGTTCACATTCCACAAAGAGGCCTATGCAGCTAGGGGATGGGAAGCAGGCAGGGCCTGGGGCTCAAGCCAAAGGGTCAATTCATGCCGTTCTGTGCTAATTGGGGACAAGATAGACATCAGCAGCACCCTACACAGCTGTGCACACAGACCATCTGCAGCCTGAGCCTATGGCGGACTGGCTGTCTCTGTTGTCAGAGAGGCTGGGACAGGGAGAGGACCTTGCCCTGGGAACTGGTGCCTCTGTCCTCACTCCTGCCCTCTACCTACCCCAGGAAGCCAAAATGGGAAGAGGAAGATGAGCTTGAAGAAGACCTGGTAGAGGAAGAAGAGGAGGAGGAAGAGGAGGAGGAGGATTATGAGGAAGAAGAGGATGATGAGGGCCTGGGGCCTCCTGGCCCTTCCAGACTGGGCTCTGCTGCCTTGTTTCCCCGAAAGGCCCAGCCACCTCAGCTCTTCCGTGGTGATGGCCTTCCCAGGGCTCTGGGGAGTCAGGAGCGGCAGGGGTCTGGCTCTGCCCATTCGGGGGGGGCCACCCATGTGGCCCCCCAGCTACAGCCACCCGACCATGCCGACTGGACCTACGAGGAACAGTTCAAACAGGTGAGAGCTATGTGGCCCGAGGGCAGCTGCCTGGAGTTCTCCAGTTGAGTATGTATCCCAAGTGCTATTGAGTGCCAGGCTGGAGCTGGTGCTAGGATTCCTGGGGAAGGGAGCCAGCGGAGATGGAGATGTTTGGGTAGCTCCCTGGCACCCATACCTGGAGGATACAGCACAGGTGACAGGCAAAGAGAGGGAAGTGGATCTAGGGAGGGAATAGCTCCATCAAAGCTCAGGCAGCTGGATTGAGCTTGGTATAGGTTGTCAGTGGAGCCTTGTGACAGGGCTGAGGGCCCTGGTGCCATGTCACTGTGGCCTGTTGGTCCCATGGAGTCCAGTCTATGGAGAGTTGTGGGGGGTTGCTGGCCAAAGGTGGTTCCAAGGGGACACTTAGGGTGGCTCCGACATGCTTGCAGGGTGGACAGAGGAACCAGGATTCAAGACATGCCAAGGCCAACAAGGGAGTCTTGGGGACCCTGGGCTCTGGGAGGGGCAAAGAGGAAGCAGGGGCCATCCTGGCCCTTCCCTGCAGGCGGCCAGGCCAGAGGAAGTGGCCAGGCGGGGATCCTTTGAAGTTTAGTTGCGCTGCACTGGGCTGGGCAGATGGGAACCAGATGGAGTCCGGGCTGCCGACAGGTTCGCATTCCAGCCCTGGCCAGCTGGGCCCTGCCCCAGCCTCCTTCCAGGCTTGGCCGGTAGGAACTTGCCTCCAGCCCGGAGCTCTAGCCTCAGCTCAGTGTGGCCCCAGGGAGGTGGGCCACGGCTGATAGCACACACCTGCTCTAGGGTGGCCCCCTCTGGGACCTGGACCTCCAGGACTGGCTTCCAGATGCTTTTGGGAATGTCGGAGGCCTGGCTTCTGTGTGGGGCTCCCTGCCCTGAACCTTACCTGGTGCCTGTGGGAAAGGGTGCCCTAACCCCATAGCCCCAAAGAAACTTAAATTTGGGTTGGCTGAAAATTGGCAAATAACTGGAAATTGGAGGCCTGGAGTGTAGGAAATAAGCCCGGGGCTGCAACAAGGTAACAGTGAGGGCAGTGGGCTGGTGCTGCATGTGGGCATGACACTGGTGCTTCAGGAAACTTGCTGAGGCTGGGTGGGGCTCTGGGTCCCACTGTGGCAGACATTACCTTCTTTTGGGCATGATTAGGCCCCCCAGGCATGGCCCCAAGGGCAGCTCTAGACTCGCACTGCATCTTTGTGTGTGGACCTTGGCCTAAGCCTATGCTTGGGGAAGTTCAGTGGGTGACTTGGTTCTACCCTACTCTGTGCCTCAGTTTTCCTTTCCTCTGCAAAAAGGGCCCCTTGGCAGGCTGAGCTGCTGCTGCTGCTCTCATTTTGCAAATGAGGAAACTAAGGTTCCGCATTGGAGGCAGGGGTCTCTGAGTGTGGAGTTTGTGACATTTTCTGGGACTAAAATAATATAGGTGGCATGTTCAAGGCTGAATTATATTTAATCATATATGTTTATTCACCCAATATTTGCTGTCTGCCCGGGATCCAACTCTTCAGGAGCTCTAAGCTTGGGGGGAGGGGATGATGCCGAACAGATACCTCAACCCTGCAGGGTCAGGGCCACTCAGAGGGAGGTCAGGCCTGGTGGGGTCAAAGGTTGATAAGATGCCATCCTCACACACTCCGCCCAGGTGGCCCCAGCCTGAGATTCAATGATGATGGGGGAATTTTTGGGTGGCTAGGCCAGACCAGGCGGGGACAAGGGGTCAGGTGCCCTGACCCAAAAGCTCTCCATGTGCGAGGAACAAAGACTGACTGTGGAAGCTGCTGTTCAGCCTGTCTGGGGAGTGGATGCCTGGGTCAGAGTCAGTCATAGGTACTGCAGAGGCTGGAGCCATCCCAGGGCTTTTCAGCAGCAGAGAGCTGAGATGGGGAAACTGAGGCTGGGGGAGGGAACCTCAGCGTCCTGAAGCCAGTCTCTGGTGCCTCCACTCAGATCTCCTCACCTGTTGGCATTTGGGGGTCGAATTCAGTAAACAAGCCATAGATGACAATAAGGTGGCCCTGTAGGAGCTGAGAAGGCATCTGGCAGCTTTAGCTGTACACGCAAGTCAGGATGCTCAGGACGTGGTATTTGGGTCCAGCCTTGTGTGGCAAGAAGGAGCCGGGCACACCTATGGGATGTACAATGTACAGTGAACCCTGCAGAGGAAACAACCCATGCAAAGGCCCTGAGATTGGGCTAGGCTTCGCTTGTGTTTGGGGCCAGATGCCACTGTGAGGCATCTGGGCAGGAGGTGGGATTGGACCTCCCCAGGAGATGATTGTTGAGGGAGCTTGTGCACAGATGGGAGGGGAGCTGGCCCTGCAGTTCTGGGTCATTGGCGGCAGGTTCATCTGCCAGTGCCGTCTCCCTGCCCAGCTGGCCAGACACCTGTGCGGCCAGTGTCAAAAGTGGCCTGGGTCCAGCCAGCCGGCAGATGTTTGGGCCCCTCCCCAGCCAGGGCTGTGTTGACTCTGGCACCTGCCCCACCCCCTTCCTGGCACGTGGCGGCCTTAGCCAGCCGGCAGCCCACTTGGCACCATCTCTGTATCTTCCTCTCTGATCTTGGCAGGGCCCAGGGCTCGCTTCCGCCTACAGATTCAGGACAGCTGCAGGTCTGGGGGATAGCCAGGCTGGGGAGGTCAGGAGTGGCAGGCCCTTTCCTTTAAACTTGGAACCTTGCTGCAGCCAGGGGCCCTGGGGACCACACTAAAGGAAGCCAGCCTTGGGTCAGGGTGCATGAGGGGTAGAGACTTCGGCCTCCTAGACGGGCTGTCCTGCTCCCCACACAGCTGTGCCTGTGGGCTCTGGAATGTGGCTATGGTGGTATTTTTTTTTTCTTTTTTTAATCTCTGGAGCCTCAACTAGAGTGCCATGGCATTATAGCTTACAGCAACATCAAGTTCTTGTGTACAAGCAATCCTCTTGCCTCAGTTTTTTCTACTTTTAATAGAGACAAGGTCTTGCTATTGCTGAGGCTGGTCTTGAACTCCTGATTTCAAGTAGTCCACCTGCCTTGGCCTCCCAGAGTGCTGGGATTACAGGCATGAGCCATTGCACCTGGCCTATGTTGAGTTTTTTAAAAATTTTATTATTTTTTTTTATTTATTTTTATTTTTTATTTATTTATTTTTTTGATTTTTTCTTTTTTTTTTTTTGAGACAGAGCCTCAAGCTATCACCCTGGATAGAGCGCTGTGGCATCACAGCTCACAGCAACCTCCAACTCCTGGGCTTAAGCGAGTCTCCCGCCTCTGCCTCCCAAGTAGCTGGGACTACAGGCGCCCGCCACAACACCCGGCCATTTTTTCGGTTGCAGCCGTCATTGTTGTTTGGCGGGCCCGGGCTGGATTCGAACCTGCCAGCTCAGGTGTATGTGGCTGGCGCCTTAGCCTGTTGAGCCACAGGTGCCGAGCCTATTTTTTTTTTTTTTTTTTTGTAGAGATAAGAGTCTTACTTTATTGTCCTCGGTAGAGTGCTGTGGCGTCACAGCTCATAGCAACCTCCAGCTCTTGGGCTTAAGCGATTCTCTTAAGTTTGAAGGAGTTATGCCACCTCCAGCATATGGGGCCAGCGCCCTACCCCTTTGAGCCACAGGCACCGCCCGTGTTGGGTGCATTTTATTTATTTTTATTTATTTATTTTTTGGGTTTTGTTTGTTTTTAGTGTCCCTGGGTGGGCCTGAACTGAATACATTTTAAATACTTTTTTTTTTTTTTTAGACAGAGTCTAACTATGTTGCCCTCAGTAGAGTGCTGTGGCATCACAGTTCACAGCAACCTCAAACTCTTGGGCTTAAGTGATTCTCTAGCCTCAGCCTCCCGAGTAGCTGGGACTACAGGCTCCTGCTGCAACGCTGGCTATTTTTTCCTTTTTGAGACAGAGCCTCAAGCTGTTGCCCTGGGTAGAGTGAGTGCCGTGGCATCACAGCTCACAGCAACCTCCAACTCCTGGGCTTAAGCGATTCTCTTGCCTCAGCCTCCCAAGTAGCTGGGACTACAGGCGCCTGCCACAACGCCCAGCTATTTTTTGATTGTAGTTGTCATTGTTGTTTGGCAGGCCTGGGTTGAGTTTGAACCACCAGCCCTGGTGTATGTGGCCGGCACCCTAGCCACTGAGCTACAGGTGATAAGCCTATTTCAACCTTTTGGTTTTGTAGTGCTGTATAAGTTTTTATGAGAATGTATGTTTTCGTTACTCTCAGTGGTGAATCTAGGAGTGGAATTGCTGGGTCATGGGGTGACTGACTCTGTATTGACCCATTAGAGTGGCTACTGGGTTGTTTTGAGCAGCAGCCATCCCATTTTGCATTCCCACCAGCCCTATAAGAGGGTTCCTCGTCCTCTGTATCCTCACCAATACTTGTCTCTGTCAATTTTCTGATTCTTGCCTTCCTTGTGGGGGATGGTAGGGAATTTTACTGTGCTTTTATTTATTTATTTGTAGAGACAGTCTCACCTTATCGCCCTCAGTACAGTGCCAGTGGCATCACACAGCTCACAGCAACCTCCAACTCCTGGACTTAGGCGATTCTCTTGCCTCAGCCTCCCGAGTAGCTGGGACTACAGGCACCCGCCATAATGCCCGGCTATTTTTCTGTTTTGCAGTTTGGCAAGGCTGGGTTTGAACCCGCCCCCTTTGGTATATGGGGCCAGCGCCCTACTCGATGAGCCACAGGTGCCGCCCGCTTTTATTTATTTTTTAATTATTTATTTACTTTTTTGAAACAGAGTCCTACTCTGTCATCCTAGATAGGGTGTCTTGTCATCATACCTCATAGCAACCTCAATCTCTTGGGATCAAGCAATACTTTTGCCTTAGTCACCTGAGTAGCTGGGACCTCAGGTGCCTGCCACTACACCTGTCTAGTTTTTTTATTTTTAGTAGAGATAGGGTCTTGATCTTGGCTCAGCCTGGCCTCAAACTCATGAGCACAAGCAATCCTTCCACTTAGTCCTTCCAGAGTGCTGGGATTATAAGCATAAACCATCACAACAGACTGTTTTAATTTGCTTTATTTTTTTTTATTTTTTTTTGAGACATAGCATCAAGCTGTCACCCTGGATAGAGTGCCGTGGCATCACAGCTCACAGCAACCTCCAATTCCTGGGCTCAAGCGAGTCTCCTGCCTCCGCCTCCCAAGTAGCTGGGACTACAGGCACCCACCACAACACTCGGCCATTTTTTGGTTGCAGCCGTCATTGTTGTTTGGCGGGCCCGGGCTGGATTCGAACCTGCCAACTCAGGTGTACGTGGCTGGCGCCTTAGCCCGTTGAGCCACAGGCGCCGAGCCCCAGTATTTATTTTTAAGAGAGAAAAAAAGTGTCAAGGGTTCTGTATAATATGCCACTGCTAACCTAAATAAGGAGGGAAATACAAATATATAGACACATATCTGTATATAATAAAATACACAATGGAAGAAAATAATTTTTAGAGAATTATTATTTCTGTGAAGGAAGGAACAGGGATAAAAAAGCTACACTTATTTGAATATACCTTGTTTTATATATTTGATTTTAGAATTGCAGAACTACTTCTTACATAATTATAAAGTATACAGTTATAAAAGTAAGTAAAATAAGCTGGGCACTGTGGCTCACTCCCATAATCCTAGCACTCTGGGAGGCTGAGAAGGGAAGATTGCTTGAGCTCAGGAGTTCCAGACCAGCCTGAGCAAGAGAGACAGAACTCATCTCTACTAAAAATAGAAAAATTTGCCAGGCACTGTGGCAGGTGCCTATAGTCCCAACTACTTGGGCGGCTGAGCCAGGAGGACTGCTTGAACCCAGGACCTTGAGGTTACTGTAAGCTAGGCTGATGCCATAGCACTCTAGCCTAGGCAACAGAGGCATCATGAAGTATCCTTATGGCAATAAAAAAGTGTTCTATAACTTGACTGCTATAAATATTAAGATTCTACTTGTATACTATATCCGTAGTTTTGTAAGATGTTAACATTGGAGGACACTAAGTAAAGGATACATAGGATCTCTCTGCATTATTTCAAAACTGCATATAAATCTAAAGTTAACTCCAAAAGTCTCATTAAAAAAAAAAATCAAAATAAAACCACTAGTGTGTGTCCAGTTGGTGTAATAACCACAGCAAAATTATTTCAGAAGACTTGAAATCCAATAAATCAACTATAAAACCCTTGTGGATGATATACCCTATGAGGAAAAAGTTCTAAACTGCTTTATATAATCATATTGTTGGTGCCACTGTTGTGTCGGCTCTGAGACTATTCTATTCTTTCGTAAGATTAAGCAACTGAGTAATTATGCAATATTCTAATTACATTCTTGTCCACGTTTTTGTAAACTAGGATAAAAGGAGATAGAGATGCAATATAGCAATGGTTATTAATAATAACTTGTATTCCTAAATATGAACTGCAATTATCAGTATAACTCACGTACTTTATCTTAAAAATCAACAAACAAAACATACTTCTTAACTTTGTCTACTAAAAAGAATGATGACAGTGACCAATGTCATAGAGAGGAGCATGACCAGAGCGCAGTCCTGGTCTTAAAAACCAATTCTGAGTATGGGGCACAGAAGTATAAGGTAAGCCTGAGACACTTTGTCATATCAGATAACAAAGAAGCTATCAAAGTCCACTAGGGTACTGTCAGAAAGACTTAAAAACCAACTTGAAGATGCTCTTACTGACCAAAAATGGAACAAAATTTAAGTATGATAAATAAGGAGGCTGATATCCACTACCTTTAAATTCATGACTTCATAATAATACTTAAATTTTTTTCATTACTCTGAAAACTGGTAAATAAAGGCTAAGAATCAACAAGCACTTATTCTACCTTTCCTCACTGAAATATACCTTAAGAGAACTAAATAGTTAATATGGAAAAATTTTATTCCCATAGAAATATTCCAGCTAATAAGTAATGAACAATAGAATTAACATATCACTAATTTGCAACCCCTAATAAATTAATGGACCTAGGGATTATCAATGGCTCCTACCATAGAGACAACCAGAAGAACACAGTCTATGAAAGTAGTCCCACCAAAAAAAAAAAAAAACTGAACCTAAATCTTATCAAGCCTATAGACATTCACACCTTTTCACAGAAATACAGAGGAACTTGTAAACTCATGAGACTGCAACTGGCAAAACTCATCAGGACAAAAAAATGAATTCCTTAAAAACATTGCAAAGGTGACCAGGGGTGGGGTGAGAGAAGTAGGTTTAAATTACTACAGATTTAAGAGATGTATACAACCAATCAAGATTATAATAGTGACTGGATAAGCCAGAGATTTTGCTGCATGTACAATAATGGCTTTGCTGTTTTTTTTTTTTTTTTAAAGAATACTTTTCAGATATATACTGAAATATGTACAAATGAAATAATATGATATCTGGAATTTGCCTTAAAATAATACATAAAGCAAGGGTGTCCAACTTGCAGCCTGGGGCCACATGCAGATTATTTGAGGACTGCTTTGCTTATCTGTGGTGTCAGATATCACAAAAAGTATGCACGGACCTTTTCTTTTGCTCATCAGCTGTCTTTAGTGTTTGTTTATTTAATGTATGGCCCAAGACAACTCTTATTCTTCCAATTTGCAGCAGAAAAGAAAAAAGGCTGGACTCCCCTGAAGAAGAAATACAGGACATTTTAGATTAAAAAACATGATTACTGTACCAGGGTGGTGGAAACGTGAGTTCATTATAGTATTTTACTTTTATATAACTTTGAAATGTCCAAAATAAAAAAAAAAAAAGAAATGGGGGAACAAAACATACTAAAAACAGGAAGAAGAACAGACCTACAAAATGCTGCAACTAAGGGAGTGTTCTTCTAGTAAATCTTTTACATAGTGCATTCCAATGACAAAATGTCATCATTTAGAAGATGCACTATTATTTTTCGCATTGTTAAGAAAATAAAAACCTTACAAACTAAACCCTTACACACTATCAATGAGAAGATTCATCCTGACTTTAGAGTTGTCCGAATACAAGAGTAATAATAAACATCAAAATGAAAAGTAGTAATAGAATTGATAAAATACAGTGATTCATTAATACTTTAATCCAGAATTAATAAATACATTTCAGTTAACTTAGTTATTAACTTAGTAAAATTACTGGCAATTGTATTGAGTGTGTGAAACTTACCTAGGCTGACAACGTTCACATAGGTATGTATCAGGAATATGCTGCCTGTCAATCCCCATACAGTCAATATGTTGCCAAACACTTGAAGAAGAAAAAAGCAGAACACACATTATCAAAATCATCTTTAAATTCAGATTTGATATTCCATTTAGCTACCACTTAATAAGTGCCTACTTTGGTATTAGCACTCTCGAAAGTGCTGTAATACATAGAAATGTGTCTTTCGGAGATAAAATTTTGAGATGCAAAAATAAGAGGTCAAATACAGGATATACAAATTTCTAAAGCAAATACAATTTTAAAATATAAAAGGTATAAGTTACTAATAATCATTTTGTGATTGTTAGAAATCACAAAATGAACATATCCATAACACTTAAAGTTAATAGAAAAAGCCTCTTGGAAAATAATGCACTAATAGAACCTAATTTGGGAAATAGAGAAAAAAGGCATCACTGTAGCAACATTTATCAATTATCATTTGTCAGATACAAAGAGAAGAGTGGCCACAAGGAAGGGTGAGGTAGAAGGACTGCTTGAGGCCAGCAGTTTGATATCAGCCTGAGCAAGAGCAAGATTTTGTTTCTACAAAAAATAGAAAAATAAGCCCAGTGGGGTGGTGCCCTCCTATAGTCCCAACTACTCAGGAGGCTGAGGCAGGGGAATCACTTGAGTCCAAGAGTTTGAGGCTACAGTGAGAGATGATGATGCTTACTATACTTTAGCCTGGGCAAAAGAGAAACTGTCTCAAAAAAATAAATAAGAGAGAGAGAGAAGGTCGCCACAAGGTGGTCAATATGTCTGAAGTCAATATTCATTTTGAGAAATAGAGTAAAAATGGATCAGTGAAGTACAGTGTCAGATTACACATGACTTGGAATATTGGGATATGTGTAGATTTTCCCTGTTAATAGACAACAATTAGAGGTGCTGTGGTAACATATAGTATTATTTCAAACAGTTAAGAACTGAAAGCAGAAGCAGCAACTAAAGAAACTTTTTGAACATTCCAGACTTGATTTAAAGGATAGAACCAGAATTATGGCAGAGAAAAAGCAGTTAAAGAATACAGAATATGGCTCGGCGCCCGTAGCACAGTGGTTATTATGGCTCCAGCCATGTACACCAAAGTTGGTGGGTTCAAACCCTGCCCGGGCCACCTAACCAACAATGACAACTGCAACAACAACAAAAAAATGGCCGGGCGTCATGATGGGTGCCTACAGTCCCAGCTACTGGGGAGGCTGAGGCAAGAGAATCACTTGAACCCAAGAGTTTGAGGTTGCTGTGAGCTGTGATGCCACTGCACTCTACCCAGGGTAACATCTTGAGACTCTGTCTCAAAAAAAAAAAGAACACAGAATATAAGAGGCATTCCATGAGGGCAAAAATTAAACCTAATTTTTTTTAATGAAATATATGGACAAGTTTGAGGCAAGCTTTTTGATTTGTTATTGTATGATTTTATTGCCAAGACTTTAATTTTTCGAAAGTCAACTTATATACCTGTTTCCAAAAACAGTCTTAGCTTTTCTTTACAAAATAATCAGCTACGTTTAATATATAACTACAGTAGTCCCCCTGTACACACACACATATCTGCAATTTCACTTTCTGTGATTTCAATTACTCATGGCAACTGCAGTCTGAAAATACTAAGATATTTTAAGGGAGAGAGAGAGATCACATTCATATAACTTTTATTATAACATACTGTTATAACTTTTCTATTTTATTAATTATTGTTGTTAGTCTTTACTGTGCTTACAAATTAAGCTTTATCACTGATATTTACAGGAAAACACACAGTACTCAATACATAGGATTTAGTATCATCCACATTTTCAGGCATCCACTGGGGATATATATATTCCACTAGCAAGGGTTAGTGTACTAAACTAAGTGCTATCATATTCATTACTTCTCAATTACAAATGTTGGGTCAAGAACAGATAGAATGTGGAAAGTAATAGATTATGTCAAAGAAGTGAATAAAGTGAGAAAGAAAAGCAGGGTAAATGATAACAATTTGTTATTAAAATAACCAAATAATTTGTGGGGTAAGTAATGATGTCCTGCAAACAACAGAAGAAGCAAAGCTAGAAAAATGAATAATCTTCGCTGTAGATGTCAGACTTGAAAGAGTTAAGTATGAGCAGTAGGAATATAAAAAAACAAAGAGGCAATGTACAGTAACAACAGAGGAAAAAAGATTAAGCCCTGCACTATACTAGACTGAACAAATAGAAAAATAGAGTAACAAAAAATAGATTCACAGGCGGCGCCTGTGGCTCAGTGGGTAAGGCGCTGGCCCCATATACCAAGGGTGGCAGGTTCAAACCCAGCCCCCGCCAAACTGCAACAACAACAAAAATAGCCAGGCATTGTGGTGGGTGCCTGTAGTCCCAGCTACTCGGGAGGCTGAGGCAAGAGTTGGAGGTTGCTGTGAGCTGTGATGCCATAGCACTCTACCGAGGGTGTTAAGTTAGACTCTGTCTCTTTTAAAAAAAAAAAAAAATAGATTCACGAAAAGCAGTTGCTCAGAAGAAAATATCTTGAAAAATCCAGAAATTGTGTAACTGTTCTTAAGGAATTTATAGATGGATATAAAAAGGCCTAATCACAATTTCACTATTCTCTAAGAGATAATTGTATATTACATATAGATCACCGAAATAAAATTAAAAGGAAAGCATTTCTAAAATTATGCATTAAAATGAAAACATTGCTATAATGTATGTAATTTATCAACAGACAAGGTCAGCTAAGGGAAACCTCTTCTGTATGACTGGCTACAATATGATTTGACATTTTCTATTATGAGGAAAGCAATGTGTTACTAAAGTCATTTTTTTAGGTTTTAAAAATTTAACTCCTGAATAAATTTACTAATGTCATTAATCATGACAATGACAGGTACCATGGGTAATGACAATTTATTTTTATGTTTGGAAAGGTACCACAGAGTATGTTCTTATTTAAATATACTCAAAATATTAATATTACAACTTTCAATAAAAATATCAAATTTCACATTCCATTTAATACTTTAATATCCCACATTTTGACAAAAATTAACTTTCTGAAATATAATCGTAATGTATATCAATACCATCCAATTCCTAATCACCTAATTTAATAGATGGGAGCAACATTACAAACAATGCAAAGTAATTTATATGTTTCTAGGATTTATTTTTACACTGACATTCAAATATGTATGAATGCCATACTACTTCACATCAAATAATAAGTGTGCCATAAGAACCAGACCCAGGAAATTCTGTAAAGCTATTCAACTTTCTTATGCCCTACAATGTATTTCATAAATACTCCCTGCTCCCCACTCTATGCAAGGGATAAACTCAGTAATTTTCAGGCTGAAATCCTACTGTTCCCTCTCCATTCTCCCAAGTCCCACCCACCAAAACAGAACAAAACAAAAAACCCCAAACCAACCAAACAACAACAACAACAAAAACAGCCAAAAAACCAAAAAGGAAATAAAACCCCACTTTCTGTCCCAATCACACCTTCTCTAGGGGAGGAGGCCTTTCTTGGTGGTTGAACCAGGGTTGGGGGAGGGGAGACTGTGGTTCTGGTTCAAGGAGACTCCATAGTGCTGCAAGGTTCAAGTCAAAAGGAGGTGAGAGAGTCAGGTCAAACAAACATCAACCAAAATGTTTAATTCCCCCAAAATGGAAAATCATAGTTGACTACACAGCACAAAATAATTCTAAAGGAAATACAAAGGACACAATTCTACTCTCATTTCTATCTTGTGTACTACTGTATGCACTTGTATTATCATTGAACTAAGTGAAAAGAGAGATGTGATCCTACATAAATAAAGTTCAGAAAGGATTGCCTATTACTCAGTTAACACTAGGGTTTTCCAATAAGCTTTTTTTCCACAAAGGGGCTTTTTCTAGGAATAAGATAAACTGTATCAATAGTAGCAGAAGTCTTACTCAACATATATATTCATTAATTCGTCAGAAGTGACTTTAGTTATCTTTTCCAACATTAATAATCAAAGGTTAGTAGCATTCAAGAAAAATAAACTAATGGTGTGAAATATTTTACCTGCATTTGTCACAACAGATCATGTATCCATCATCATGTGTAAAACCACATATACACCTGGTTACATCAGTACCATAACTTCCATCCTCAGATGTGCTGATTGTAGTAGCACTGGAAGTTTCATCAAAATTAGGAGTGGTAAATATGCCTACTTCATTTTTGCTAATAAGAACTGATGGAGGAGGGGAAGCCGGAGGTGTTGGAGGAGGACGAGCACCATAATTATGGTCCTGGATAATTGAACACAAACACAGTACGATATTATTTAATTTTAACAATGATATGAAATTAAGCAACTTAAATAAAATTCAACCTTTAATTTGAATAGTCAAGAGATATGAAACTGAGTCGTTTTTTCCTTAAATACCACTAAAAGAATGAGTTCGCAAAGCTAGATATTAAACCACAGTAAGTGACTATATCTATCTGCAAGGTGGGGGTGGTCACTTTCACATCCAAACCTCATCTCAGCCCTACCAAATCAGAAGATATTTTCTCAGTCCTATGGTTACAAATCTACACCTTCAAGATGAAGACAGGTGAAAGATGTGAGAAAAGAGGTAAAAAAAAAAAAAATAACCCTTAGGAATATGGAAGTGAAAAAATAACAAAAACAACAACAAAAAGATATTATTAGTATAAGATATATAATGTGTGTTTTTTTTTAATATGGTAGTTTTTATTCTGGTCCAAGTAGTAAAAATCCCTCGTAATTGTACCTTCAGAATACAAAATATGTCCAATTCTACAACTATATCTGAATCTAAACTCTGCCTCTTACTAGCTATGCAATATTAAATAAAAGTTAAATTAGATAAGCTCTCATTTTTCTGAGCTATGAAACAGAGAAGAAAACTATATATGATAAGGCTGTTTGAAGACTAAATGAGATAAAGTATGTGAGCACACTTAGCAGAGATTTTGACATATAACAAGTTCTCAATAAATGGTAACTATATCATTTTTACATTCACTACATAAAGTACTATATAGTTTTCAGAATTAACAGTAGATAGTACAATACAACCTTACCTATGGTCTTTTTATAAAGAAAGCTACATAACGAGTGACAGCATCAATTGCAAAATAATAGTAAGAAAACCAGTCTAGAGTTTCTGGGATAGAATTTTAATCCCTCAAACAATATAGTTAAGATAAATGAAAAATTAAACTATAAATTATACACCTAATTGTTTACAGACTATGAACCAAATATGGCTTTTAAATATGAAGTTTTAAACACAATACCACAATACCATCCATCTCTACTTTCATCCTCTAAATTGTAAAAATATCCTTCCAGAGAAATGTTTGACACTTACCGCATAGGGCAAACCAATGTAACTATGTGAATGATGCGAACTGCTGGTATATAACTGGTGGGGATAACTGTTGGATTTCTCAACTACCACAGGGCTAGCTTCTACGGATTCTGGTCTGGGGAAAAAAAGTTGCAACAAAGAGAATTCCATTCATTTTTGTCTTTTAATCAATTAAAAATAATTATTTACACTAATATATTGACTATATAAATATAATGTCTATTTATAGTAGGCAGATATGCTGTAGGTAAAATATATCCCACCTAAATTCTATGTCATAACAAAACTTATGTTTAAAATAAATGTCCCATTCCTAGTTCAAATACAGTTTCCTTCTTACCACTAACAAAAAATAATAGAGACCAAACATTATTTAATATATCCAGTCACACTGAGAACACTAAGCACAGGGTTGCCGAGAAGTGGTAGATATAATTTAAACAAGGTTAAGGACACAATGAATCTATATGGACCCAAACTTGTATGCTATAGGTATGTGTGGAGTGTGCATAGATATAATAGTGCCTTGGAAATGTCAGTAAAATGAGAGAACAGGAAACCTCTCAATGAACTGGGATTTATATCTGGGCCAAAAAAAAGCAACAATCTGTAGTAAGATCAGCAATCCTAGACTGCTAACAGTGAGGGTGACTGACCAACTACTGAAAAAACAATCTGCCCACTACAGTTGACATGTAAGCTCCCTGACTTAGCATTTTACATACATCACTTTCCCATTCCTTACTTACACCAATCCTTCTGAGGCCAACTTTGGCTAATTTCTACTGATCAATGAGGTAGTGAGGTCAATTCACACTTAAATTAATCTCTTCTTTAACATACCCAACATGATTTATTTCTGTGCCTATATGTCACAATACTATAGCCATCCCTTGAAATAATTTTTTCATTACAAGCCTTATCTTACCTTTTATTCAAAACTTTCCCTTAGAACTTAGTTAGTTGCACTTAGTTGTTTGCACTGTTAATGATTTAAGGCTTCGTAATGGCTACACTCTAATTGGTCATAAGACTACAGCATAAAAACTTTATAGGTAATTACTTCCTAATATATTGTCCCCCTTCACAAAAATCTCAATTTAGCTCTAAGTGATTGCTGTTGGAGCCCAGATTGTCAGGACCGGCAATAAGGTACAAACTGAGGTTATTAAGTAGTTTTAAAGGAGACTTAAAAAAGAATCTCTAACATGTTCTGAATATAGTCATGCTTTGCTTAATGACAAAGATTTGTTCTGAGAATAGGAAATTTTATTGTTGTGCAAACATGATAGAGTGTACTTATACAAACCAGAATAGTATAGCCTATCACATACTTAGGTATGGTATAACAGCCTATAGTTCCTAGGCTATAAACTTGTACAACATGATACTGTACTGAATACCATCATCAACTATAACAAAGTGGTAAGTAGCCACATATCTAAACATAGGAAAGGTAAGAGTCAAAACACAGTATAAAAGATAAAAAATGGTATACCTGTTTAGGGTAGCTCCAATATAATCTTAGGGGACCACCAACATATACAGTGGTTCATTATTGAACAGAATATTATGCAGCACAGGACTGTACTTTGAAAAGAGATACTCAAAAAAATAAAAGAAAGAAAGAAAAAAAGAAAATACATACTCGACCTAATATCTATGCTGTTACATTAAGAATTCACTTATTTTAAAAGAAATGTTTCTTAATTTCAAAATTAACACATGCTCACTGTATAAAATTTAAACACAGAAGTACACAGAAAGTGAAAGATCATGACCCCACTCAACCCTAAGACATTCCCATGTTAATACTGCTATGTATCCCCTTCTACATTTTCCTAAGCATAGATTAATCTACACAATTTTCTATTTTTAAAATCTAAGAATATACTCAATGTATTCACAATTTGCTTTTTTCTCATCCTTAAATATCAATACATTTCTACCTTATTCTTGGTAATAAGTATTTATTTCATTATATGAATGTGCCACAACTTATTTAACAATTTCCCTATGGGTATTTACATTATTTTTATTTTTCACTATTAAAAATATCACTGCAAATGTACATCCTCCATTTATCTTTTCTGCATACATGGTAGTAATTTCTATAACATCTATTTCTAGAGGTGCAAATGCTGAACAAAAGGTAAACGCACAAAAAAGTAATAGACACCGCCAAACTGCCTTTGATTATTTTACAACAGAGGTCCTCAAACTTTTTAAACAGGGGGCCAGTTCACTGTCCCTCAGACTGTATGAGGGCCAGACCATAGTTTAAAAAAAAAAAACTATGAACAAATTCCTATGCACACTGCATATATCTTATTTTGAAGTGAAAAAAACAAAACGGGGGCAGCACCTGTGGCTCAAAGGAGCAGGGTGCCAGCCCCATATACTGGAGGTGGTGGGCTCAAACCCAGCCCCAGCCAAAAACTGCAAAAAAAAAAAAAAAAAAAAGAAACAAATACAACATTTAAAATGGAAAAAAAAAAAAGGCGCCCCCTATCTGCAAAAAAAAAAAAAAGACCTCCTATCTTCAGGAAAAAAAGGCCCTACTAACCGCAAAATAAAAAAAAAAAAAAAATAGACCTCCTAACTTCAAAAAAGAAAATAAATCCTAACTTGTTCTTACCTTGGTCCTCAGGCAGCAGCAGGCTCTGCACAGGCAAGCTTGTGACTCCTCTGATCACGAGTCTGTCTCACCCAAGACTGAGAGGAGGAGTCGAGAGACAGAGAGGAGGGGAGTTGGAGAGTGCAGTGCACATCCCACACATGCGCATGGTGGCCCAGGCTAGTCAGCTGCTAAGTAGGACAGGAAGTATCGGCAAAAACACCCGGTGGGCGGGATAAATGTCCTCGGCATGTGGCCCACGGACCATAATTTGAGGACCCTTGCTTTACAATATTGAACCCTTTAAAATTCTTTTAAAATTACTTAGAAGAAAGAAGAGAGGCAGTGCCCATGGCTCAGTTGGCAGGGCGCCGGCCACATACACCTAAGGGTGGTGGGTTCAAACCCTGCCCGGGACTGCTAAGCAACAATGACAACTGCAACTAAAAAAATAGCTGGGCACTGTGGTGAGCGCCTATAGTCCCAGCTACTTGGGAGGCTGAGGCAAGAGAATCACTTATGCCCAAGAGTTTGAGGTTGCTTGTGAGCTGTGAAGCCACAGCACTCTACCCAGGGTGACAACTTGAGACTCTTTCTCAAAAAAAAAAAAAAAAAAACAAGAAAGAAGGTGGAGTTTTAGCCATGATTTCTAGTACTATTTACTATTAAAACAGCATGCAGGAACTGTGGCCAGAGTAGAAAGATTCACTGAAAGATTTAGATCAAACTGCAATATATCATTTTATAAAGAAGTGCAGGCAAGGCCAGGCGCAGTGGCTCATGCCTTTGTAATCCTAGCACTCTGGGAGGCTGAGGCAGGTGGATTGCCTGAACTCAGGAGTTTGAGACCAGCCTGTGCAAGAGCAAGACCCTGTCTCTAAAAATAGCCAGGCATCATGGGGGGCGCCTAAAGTCCCAGCTACTCTTGAGGCTGAGGCAAGAGGATTGCTTAAGTCTGAGAGTTTGAGTTTGCTATAAGCTATGATGCCACGGCACACTATGGAGAGCAACAAAGCAAAACTCTGCCTCAAAAAAAAAAGTGTGGACAAAACTGGTATTTTGGAGTAGCTAATGATCAGAGGTAAAATAAAAACAACAACTTACAACACAAATGCGGATAAGCTCAAGCATGTAAAGCAGTCATCACAAATGCTTTGCATAATTTCATGATCCAAATTAAAACTGAACCACTGATAAGATAGCAATGCAAGAAAGTAGAAATAAGATATCATTATGTCTAATGCCTGTATTGTAATGCTCCCTTATCTATATGAAATATATTCCAAGACCCTGAGTGGATGCGTGAAACCACGAATAGTACTGAACCCAACTACCATAAATCAGAACATGTTTCTGGTCATGTCTTCCACCCACATATTTAATGCCTTTTCCATATTAATCACTTATCACTTATTAAAGCTTAACTTTTAAAGTGTGAGGTGCAATCACAAAATAAGCACAAATTTCTTATTCCTTCTTCATAAATTCAGGGACAAAAGATTCATTTTTTTAAAATTTCAGATTGATATGACGAACAAATGTTTAGGTTACATTGTTTTCATTTCTAAGGTAAAGTTCAAGTTGTAGACGAGCCCTTCACCCAGGAGGGGTGAACACATTGTGCACATTAGGTGAGATCCCACCAATCGCCCTCCCTCTTCCCAAAAGATTCATTCTTAATATGTACCTTGGCAACCTCAGCATATGATCTTTCTCCTTTCTTCATTAAGTGAAGAACTTTTACCTTTTCACTTAAAGGAAGCATTCTGTTGCCTTTCTTTGGCATATGTGAATCACTAGCATCACTACTTTTGTACTGAGGCCATTATGAAGTAGAATAGGGTTACTTAAACCTAAGCTCTGTGATACCAAAAGAATCAGTCAGATAACCAAGATGGCTAAGTGATTAACAAAAGGGTAGCAAAAATACAATAGATACTATTCACACTATTCACGTCCCCAAGTGAGACAGAACAAGATTTCATAATGATACTCAGGATGGCACACATTTCAAATTTGTGAACTGTATGTTTCTGAAATCCATTTAATATTTTCGGACTTTGGTTGACCACGAGTAACTAAAACCTTAGAAAGTGAAACCTCAGTTAAGAGGGACTACTCTACTTATTAAAAGTAATTTTAGGCTGGGTGCAGTGGCTCAGCCCAGTAATGCTAGCACTCTGGGAGGCTGAGGTGGGAGAATCTCAAAAGTTCAGGACCATCCTGAGCAACATGAAAGGCTGTCTCTATCAAAAAGAGAAAAATTAGCCAGGCATAGTGGTGCATATCTGTAGTCCCAGGTACTCAGGAGGCTGAAGCAGGAGGATTGCTTGAGTCCAGGAGTACAGAATTGCAGTGAGCTATGGTGATGTCATTGCATTCTACCAGGGTTAAGAGAGTGAGATTCTGTCTCAAAAAATATGGTTGATCTATCTTACGGATTTTCCTGAACTATGAAATACTCTTTAATTAAAATAAAATAATAAAATAATATTTTTAATGTAACAGATACTAGAATGGTTCTTTACAAGTTCCATGGTCCTAAATATCTCAAGTCTCTGCATTTCTAGAGCACAGTAAATATAAAAACAATATGGTGACAACTAACATCCTTTGACCAAGTAACCCTAGGAATTTATCCAAAGGAAATAATTCTCAATAATACAGGACTGCAGAATTAAGATGCTCATTGTAACACTATTCATAAAAGTGAAACAGAAGCAGACATCACTTCAATGTCCAATCATTGGAAAATTATTATCTAAACCTGAACAAACCTTTCTGAGTAAACTATATTTACAAATGGACGACAGCCACACAGGAACTCATGCTAAGTTGAAGTCATAAGAGTCCTCCTCTAAAATCTCCTAGAATATCATAAAGCTTTTAATAAAATTTTAATTGTAATGTGTACAATATGTGATACATTTTTGTGTAAATAGCTACTACAGCATTCCGTTTAGCCAATTTATATAGATTCACATAAACACCCAGATAATATACAAATATAATACTTATCGTCAAATAAAACTATTAGCATAGTGTTTCTATAAATCATACGTATCAAAACATAATCCATGATGCTACGTTCATCCTATAGACAAATGAGATTTCACTTAACATAATCTTTTTTTTTTTTTGAGACAAGAGTCTCACTTTATCACCCTTGGTAGAGTGTCGTGGAGTCACTGCTCACAGCAATCTCCAACTCTTGGGCTTAGGCGATTCTCCTGCTTTAGCCTCCCGAGTAGCTGAGACTACAGGTACCCACCACAACGCCCAGCTATTTTTCTTGCCAGTTGTCACTGCTGTATTTTAGCTGGCCAGGAATGGGTCTGAACCCGCCACACTCAGTACATGGAGCCGGCGCCCTACCTACTGAGCCAAAGGCACTGCCCCATTAACATAATCTTGATATGTGACTTTTCAATTAGAGAAAAAGCAGCTTAATTACTGGTTTGCACTCATTCATATATTGTTTTGTTTACGTTCTTAAATCATTGAATCAGAAAAGATAATTCTCTTTATCCATGGGAAACTTCCCAAGAGATATTCATTCCCTACTCTGAGAATTCTAATTTTCAAAATGGCAAAAATAACAGATAATTAAGTTATTACCAATATATAAGCAATGATGTATGGTCAAATGGTCAAAACCACCATAAGTTGTAAATGAACACTTTTTCAAAAGTGTGAATTGTTTCCGACAGGCAGAAGAACTTCATTGCATAAAAAGAGATTGTAACATGCAATCCAGCTCCAAAACTAAAATAAGAACTCTTATGTTAATAATTAAGCCAATACTTGGGTGCTGTTACCCTAACAGCTAAAAAGTACAGAGGGAATAATCCAATTAGAAAAACCACCAATCTGTAACCTCTTGAAGGCAACAGATAAGCATGAATGCTGAAATCCTTAGGTAAAAAGTTGATGGGTAGATAAGAGAACAACACCTGAACCTATTAATCATCATTCTTTCCTCCACCAAAAGTTAGACAACCAAACTTTACTTGGCTCTCCAAATGCTATGCAATACAAAATACACAGTCCTACTTATAAAGTACCATACTAAAAAGAAAAGAAAAATGAGAGAAATGGAAAGAAAAAGAACAGAACCTAAAACTGTATTCTAAATACCAGTTTATGAGAAATTGGAGTAATAGAATTACATAACACCAGAAGGAAGCAATCAGCCAAATCCAGAATGTTAAAACCTCTATAGGGCTAATTTTCCAGTATATGGCATGAGGGAAAATATATTAAGGGGAGTTGGGGTTGTGTTACAGAATAAAAGAAATTCAAGCGACATTTTTTTTTCTTTTTTGCAGGTTTTTTTTTTGGCCGGGGCCGAGTTTGGACCCAACACCTTTGGTATATGGGGCCAGCACCCTACTCCTTGAGCCACAGGCACCACCCACAAGAGGCATTTTAATTAAATACACCGTGTGGATTGTGTTTGAATCCCAATTTGAACACAATTACAAAAAAAAATTTTTTTGAGAGAAGTGAGGAAATGTAAAGATGAGTATTTTATAATATTGTTAATTTTGTTATATGAGAAAAGAGTATACTAGTTTTTTTTTTAAGTCCTTAACTGTTAGTGATGTATACTAAACAATACATGAGTGAAAAGCTGTGGGCATTAGTTTTAAAATACTTCAAGAAAAAAAGAAAAGCTGAGGGATAGGTAGAACAAGATTGGCAGAACTCCCCAGGCATGATGGTGCATACCTATAATCCCAGCTACTGCAGAGGATTGCTTGAGCCCAAAATCAAGACTAGCCTGGAAAACATGAGGTGTAGTGAGAACACCTCTCAAGACAGAACCAAAAAAAAAACCAGTACCCTCTGTTTTTAATTTAGATTGGCAAAACTTTGAATACTAACTTCAAATACCCTGAAGCTGAGTAATGGCCACCTAGAATTATTATTGTTTTCCCTACTGTTATACACATATTTACATTTCCAAACTAAAAAGTGAAAGAAAAAAGTTCTCCAAGCTTTTTTTTTTTTTTAATTTATTTTTGAGACGAAGTCTTATTTTGTGTCACCCTCAATAGAGTGCCATAGCATCACAGCTCACAGCAACCTCAAATTCTTGGGCTTAAACAATTCTCTTGCCTCAGCCTCCCAAGTAGCTGGGACTACAGGTGCCTGCCACAACACCCAGCTAGTTCTTTTTTGTTGTTGTTATTGTTGTTGCAGTTGTCATTGTTTAGCTGGCCTGAGCTAGGTTTGAACTCACCAGCCTTGGTGCATGTGGCGGGCTTAGTAACCACTGCTATGGGGTCCAAGCAGTTCCCAAGCTTTTTATCTTACATTTAATATTTCTATACACTCAGTATCAGTAAGAATGGTATACCATATCCTTTCTTCCCACTGAGGAAGATATCCTGGGCATTTCCAAACCTCTATTTGTAGAATCTCTCTTAAACCTTACTAAATGCAACAAATTATTTCAACTGTTCCCTAAAGAGTACTTTTCTGAATGGTTCAACTCATTGTAATTTTGTCATTCCTAAAGTGCTTATTTACTGTATTGTTAATTTAATACTCTTCATGTAATATGAAGTTAAAGGGTGTAGAGGAGGACCCAGAGATGACGGGAGGTAAGTCAGACAAGAACCAGTTCAGAAAAGACCTAAAGATGATCTTTTATCCTGAAAAACTATACAAAGAAGCACTAATGATGGCTTATCTTTCCCTCAAGCAAGGTAATCATGTGATCAGAGTAGTACTCTGGCAAAACAAAGCTGACAGCTTTAAATACGAGGTTGAGTAATCTATATGTAAATAATTCTCCTAGATTCAGTAGGTTCTGGAGGAACCCTGAACCTAATCAGAGCATGTAAAAAGTGTTACCTTTCCAAGACTCCTACCCCCATCCTCAAAAATAAATTTCCTTGGGCGGCACCTGTGGCTCATAGAGTAGGGTGCCGGCCCCATATACCAAAGGTGGCGGGTTCAACCCTGGCCTCGGCCGAACTGCAAAAACAGAAAAATAACTGGGCGTTGTGGCGGGCGCCTGTAGTCCCAGCTACTCCAGAGGCTGAGGCAAGAGAATCGCCTAAGCCTAGGAGTTGGAGGTTGCTGTGAGCTGTGTGACGCCACAGCACTCTACCGAGGGTGATAAAGTAAGACTCTGTCTCTACAAAAATAATAATAATAATAATAAATAAATAAATAAATAAATAAATTTCCTCTGCTAACCCTTCATTTTTTTGAAAAGCACTTAGCACTCTGTCTAGTTTCAAAATGACCCTCATGAGTATATGGGTCCAAACTTGTAACCTTTTTATTTAATAAAGGGATATTAAAATGTATAATTTGGGGTGACGCCTGTGGCTCAGTGAGTAGGGCGCCAGCCCCATATACCGAGGGTGGCAGGTTCAAACCTCGCCCTGGACAAATTGCAATTAAAAAATAGCTGAGCATTGTGGCAGGCACCTGTGGTCCTAGATGCTTGGGAGGCTGAGGCAAAATAATCGCCTAAGCCCAGAAGCTGGAGGTTGCTTGAGCTATGACACCACGGCACTCTCCCGCGGGCAACAAAGTGAGACTCTGTCTCTAAAATAAAATAAAATAAAATGTATAGTTTGTTATTACAACAAATAATTTCACAATTTATCCTTGAGTTCCTTCAATTCTGGTACTAACTGCCTTGGTGATTTACTTTCATTAATTTTGTTCATGAGGTATAAAACACAGTGAATTAACCACTTTTAGATTCGGCTAATACTTAGTTGCTTTCAATGACAATGTAAAAATAAAAGACTTTCAAGCAAGGCAAGGTGGCTCATGCCTATAATCCTAGCAGTCTAGAAGGTAGAGGCAGGAAGACTACCTGAGCTCAGGAGTTCCAGATCAGCCTGAGCAAGAGTGAAACCCCTTATCTACTAAAAATTGAAAAATTAGTTGGGCACAGTAGTGTGTACCCATAGTCCTAGCTACTCATAAGACTGTGGCGGGAGGAACACTTGAACCCAAGAGTCTGAGGTTGCAGTGAGCTATGATGATAGCTCTAGCCCAGACAACAGATTGAGATATTGTTTCAGAAAAACAAAATTAAACAAAAAACCAAAATAAAATGGAAAAAACCCTGTCTATGTATACAGATACATAGATATATATAATACACTAATTCAAAATGTACTTTGGAGGTGGATACAGGACTGACCAAGGAATTAAATGTAGAGGGTGAGGGGAAAGGATAAATCAAGAATGACAATTCAGGGTTTTAGCTTAAGCAACTGGATAGAGAAGGATCATTTAAAGAAACAGATGAGCCTAAAAAACAACAAAAGAAAGATGATTAAGAATGCCAAGTGAAGCTGTCAATTTGGATACATTAGGTATTAAGTATGAAATGTCTGATTTCCTTAAGTATCAAGTTTGGCAATTGATATCATTAACATTTTCACTTTGACAATTCTTGTTTTTTTCATTGTTAAGATACATCCTCATTCTTTCAAAAGTACATTTTAGCTTATGACTCAAATTTTTTTCAGAGCAACTCATGTGAAACCATGGACAAGTCAAAAATTTGTGTTATTTTTGAATACGAATTCCACTGTGGAATCAGTGCAGTGCAGACAGCTTGAAATATAAGTGAAGCGTTTGGGAAGATGTGGCTAATGGAGGCACAGTGTGTTGATAGCTGGAGAAGTTCTGTTTTGGTGGTCTTAATCTTGAAAATGAGCCTTGCAGGCAACCTGAGACCAACATGGATAATGATGAGCTAAAAGCTATATTGGAAGTAAACCCATCTTAACCTACATATGAATTAGCAGCAAGGTTTGACATTACTATTCCAACAATATTGGACCATTTGAAACAAACTGGCAAGGTAAAAAAGGTGGGTAGATGGGTTCAACGTGAATTGAATGCCAGAAGAGAAAAAGTCTCAAAGCTTGCCTTTCTTTGCATCATGAAATAACACATTTCCACACCAAATTGTTATGTGTGAGGAAAAATTGATTCTTGGCCAGGCATGGTGGCTCACGCCTATAATTCTAGCACCCTGGGAGGCAAAGGTGGGTGGATTGTTTGAGCTCAGGAGTTTGAGACCAGTCTGAGCAAGAGCAAGATCCTGTCTCTACTAAAAATAGAAAAACTATCTGAGCATTTTGGCAGATGCCTGTAGTCCCAGCTATTTGGGAAGTTCAGGCAAGAGGCACTCTTGAGCCAAGAAGTTTGAGGTTGCTGTGAGCTATGATGATACCACAGCACTCAACCCCAGGGTGCCAGAGTGGGACTGTCAAGGAAAAAAAAAAAAAATAGATTCTTCTGACAAAAAGGTAAACCATTTCTACCCCGTATTGTTACACGTGAGGAAAAATGGATTCTTTTTGACAATTTCAAGTGTTCGGCACAGTGGCTAGGTAAGATGAAGTGCCAAAACAGAGTCCAAAAGTGAATATTCATCCAAAGAGTTAATGGTGTCTGTCTGGTGGTCCCGTGCTGGTATTATCCACTACAGCTGCATGAAACCTGGTCAACCAATTACAGCAGACGTCAACTGCAACCAACTTGATGAAACAATGAGGATGCTTACAATTAAGCAGCCATGACTGATCAATAGAGACAGGCCAATCCTCTTATAAGACAACACTAAACTACATACTATACCAACAATGTTTGCTCAAACTACACAAGCTGGACTTGGAAACTCTCTGTCACCAGACCTTGCACTGATTGACTATCACTTCTTCCATGCTTTGGACCACATCTTGCAAGGAAAAATATTCAAATTTCAACAAGCTGTGGAAAAGGCCTTTCATGATTTCACTGCCACTCACTCTCCAGGCTGCTTCACTGCTGGCTACTATTAGGATGGCAAACAGCGTCAACAGTTTAGGCTCATACTCTGATTAATTGTACTACTTCTTGTTTGAAATATGCTAAATTTTTTTCCCAAAGTCTCAAAAAATAGACAACTAATATTATATAAATAAAAGTAAGAGATAATTTCAAAAAATATAAAAGAAAAAAAAGAATCTAATAGGTTTATACCAAAATGTCATCAGTGATTATCTCTGGACAGTTGGATTATAGATAATGTATATTTAGTTTCAATAATATATTTTCTAAAATGTCTATGATGACTATGTTCTACTTATATTTTAGAAAAGGTTATGTGTACAAGTATATTTAATGCAAATTTTTGAAAGGTATATCAAACACTGATATGAGAGACAGGTTAGAAAAAACATACATCTTTTTCCTCTGTATGGAAAAAACACAATTCTAAAGAACTTTCAGCTCTCAAGTCTATTCAACAAAGAAAGTATAATGTGTACCTATAGAGGTAGTGTATTTTTGAATTGAATATATTCAATTCCCTCTCTTTTGAAAAAAGAGCATTTTTTGTAAGTCAATAGAAAGAGCTAAGAGCTCTTCCTCACACAGCCCACATAATACTGTGCCCTCTATTATCTCTCTCTGCCTTTCTGCCTTCCCTAGGGACTAGTCCTATCTTTCTTTGGGAGTGAGACTCACTTTCTCTGAAACACTATATACCAAGAAAAAAATGGGATAATAAGTAGATTGTATCCCTAACTTTGTCACATAGGATAATGTAAGAAAATACTTCATTAATATCAGGAGTTTACACTGTCATCAGTCCAACTCAATTCCTAGACTATAATCAATGAAACTGAACATTAATTTTGATATACAGATATAGATACAGCTATCATTCTAGACACTAGAATATCATCTAGACATTCTATCTCTCTAGATTCAGAGATTAAATATAGTTCCTGCCCTCAAGAAGCTTACAGACCAGTGTTGTAGAGAGACATAAAAAGTTCTACTTCACTGTGAGGGGAAAAAAGAGAGAAAGGGCACAGAAACCAGATTGTGAAGGAAGAAACAGGAGGGAAAGGCATTTCAGCTGGCTAAACTGGCATGAACAAAGGTAAAGACCTGAAAAAAGCCTTATTAGAATGACAAGCTTTTAACAATAGTTGAATATAAAATAAACCTAAATGCAAAATAAATTCCTGTATTAAAAAAAAAGGGAGAAAAGCAGTGAGTCTGAAAAGGTAAAAACAAATGCAAAAAGCATTTACATCCCATTGGAAGAAGTCTGGATTTAGACTTAAAGACAATGGAGAATCAGTGATGGAAAAAATTAAACGATCTATACATCTTTAGAAAGATCATGGTTTATGTGTGTTGCTGCCATTGAGTAAAAAACAGAATACAAGAATAAAAGAGCTATTTTGGTTTGAAATTTTTAGAGGCCAAGAAGAGAAAAAAAGAGATTATTAGTATAATCCTATTTTCTTGAGTTTGAACTATTCATGAGACATCTAAGTTAAAAGGTCTAGTGATGCAGAGGGCTATATGAGTGGAGCACAGGAGATAGAATTAGGTTAAGGATGATTTGGAAGTCATGAGCCTGTGAAAGCTACAAAAGTGGATGAAATCTCCAGGATGGTCTACAAAGTAAACTAAGTACAGATCCCTACAAAACACAAACTATTTGAGAAACAGAAAAAGAAACATTTAAAATGAAGATTAAAGCATAAAAAGAAACCAGATGAAGAGTTTGGTAATTCCTCAAAATGCTAAATATAGAATTACCTTGTGAGCCAGTACTTACAGTTGTAGCTATATACCCAAAAGTGAAAACAGAAAATTAGATACTTATATACTAATGTTCATAGTGGAATCATTCATAATAGCCAAAAGGTAGAAACAACCCCAATGTCCATCAACAGATAATGAGTAAAGAAAATACAGTACATCTATACAACAGAGTATTCTTCAGCCATAAAATGGGATGGAATTCCTATGGACACATGCTACAACATGGATTAATGCTGAAAACATTATGCTAAATAAAATAAGCCAGACACAAGAGAAGAAATATTTTATAATTCCACTTACATGAGCTACCCAGAATAGGCAAATAGAGACAAACTCAAAAAAAGATTATGAGGTACTTGGGGTGGAAGGAAAGGAGGAGTTGTTTAATGAATGCAGAGTTTCTCTTTGGGGTGATAAAATAATTCAAAAACAATAGTAATGGCTGCACAACATTGTGAATGTACTTAATGCCACTGAATTGTATACTTTAAGAAGAATAACATGATAAATGTTGTATATATTTTACCAAAATAAAAAAAAAGTATCTTCAGCTAGGTGACTGTAGCTCAAGCAGCAAAGGCACCAGCGACATACACCAGAGCTGGGGGGTTCAAATTCAGCCCGGGCCCGCCAAACAATGATAACCATAACCAAAAAATAGCCAGGCATTGTGGAGGGCACTTGTAGCCCCAGCTACTTTGGAGGCTGAGGCAAGAGGATCGCTTAAGCCCAAGAGTTTGAGGTTGCTGTGAGCAGTGACGTCACGGCACCCTACCCAGGGCAACAGCTTGAGACTCTGTCTGAAAAAAAAAAAAAAGTATCTTCACTAAAGCCAAAAGTAAAAGAAGTCAACAGTGTCAAATTCTGCTACAAGATCAGGCAATATAAGTCCTGAGTACTGTCACTAGCTTTAATGTGACCGTAGCAGGGTAACAGTAATAGCCGTATAAAATAGGCTAATTCAGTGGTTCGCAACCTGTGGGTCACAACCCCTTTGTAACGTGGCATTATAGGAAGGCTGAGAACCACTGGTAGGTGGAAGAATAAAAGGGAGAATAATGCAAGGATTTGGGCATCTGAATGGACCTATATTTTAGAAATATCCAAGAAATTGCAGGAATGAAAGGTACAGAAAAAACTGACACAGGGTCAAGATTTAATTTGAATGAGCCAGTTGGGCCCTATCTTGTCCCTTCAGGTGATATTGGGGGCTCGGAGAAGGTAAAATGCTATTGCTAAGCCTTGGGAAGTAAAGCATATAGAACAGTGTGGGAAGGCTGATTTGCATCTGGCCTCAAGAGAGTATCAGGGTGTGGTTTCCTTTCCCTCAGAGATACTGGAGACTGAAAGTAGCACTGTCCTGGCGTAGAACTGATGGTAGTAATAGTAGTCAGGGCAGTTCACTGACTCCCCAAACAACACTATCATGAAGGTACTGGTGGAGCATCAGCTGTTGTGTCCTGCTTGATGTGGGACAGAATGCAGTGGGACAGAAACTATTCATGGAAATAAGAGTTTCTGCTGCTCCAAAGTGATGTTCACCATTGTTCTAGAAGGTATTTAAAGGTCATGAAGTCTAACCTAAGTTTTTCAGACCAGGAGATGACCGATTTAAGTGTCACAAACTCTACACTCAAGCTCTAAGTCTACCACTAAAGTCACTACGTATCCTTCAGACATTGCCACATAGCCACTCTGGGTCTCAATGTCCACATTTGTAAAATAAACTCTTATGTCTAAGTCACATGGTGTTATGATAGCAAAGAAAATACTTTGAAAGTCCAGATCTCTTAAAATGGTCTAGTACTTTTCCCACAGTCCATTGTTCCCACCATTCCTGTGAAATTTGCCAGAACGTTATTTATGCCTGTGGATTAGTGACTTAATGAAGTAAACAGCCTATATTATGACATAGTACTAGGTCTTACTTTAGACAAGAGTTACAAACAGCCTAGATAGTGGTAATCCTGAATAATCTCCACTTTAAATTACTTCACTATCTTTACAAATAAGGAGAACATTTTTGCTCATCAAAAAGTATAATTATTTCTTCATGAAATATTTTCATTCCTAAAAATGAAAATGGGCTATTTTCATATGTGTTGTAGATCTACATAATACCGAAAACTTTGAAGTAAGAACAAACACTATTTTGTCTGCAGTAATCTACTTGATGTCACCACATATTTTTAGAACCACTTCAGAAACTTAAAATCTTACTTATTTATATCAAAATGTCCATATTCTTTACAAAGCCATCATAAATTATTATCTTGGCCATATCATACATTCTTAGTACAGAAAATTAAGTGAGGTAAACTGAAAAATCTAAAAAGAAAAAAATGAAAAAATAAATAAACAGAGAAAAATGCCAATCATTATGGGAGGCATTTAGAAAAAAATAACAGCTTAGAAAGACTGAAGAAATAAGCTCTAATTCTTCAGAAACTGGATGATTTTCTTCTTCCAAACCAAAAACTTAATTTCTTCCCGGTATAAACTCTTAAAACATAGGTTGGTTCTGATGAGTCATATCAGCATTTTAGGTTAAAACTCTAATTTTTTCTTTCACTGTTAAAATTTTCACTAACAACATACACTGGTATCAGTAATGGCACCTGGACAAGTTGTACTAATTGTCGTACTAAAGGGCGTAAAACATCTCCACAAGTTCTTAATATTTTTCCCCATATTTGTGGTCAAAATCCGTCCATTTGTTTCATTTCTGTCATAATTATTTCCACAAAAGTATTACATAAACATTACACACATTACAAGAAACATAAAAATGGAGAGCAGATTTGGTATGACAATTGTCCTCAGTTTATCACATGGTATCTTACTTCACTTAAGTCATCTATTAACTAAATGAACTCTTCTAACCTCTGTGGCAGCATGGATGTGAGGCCACACCATTCTGGATTCAAGCCTAACTCTACTTTTTATTAATTATGTGGTAAACAGGTAAATTTGTTGGTATCCTTGAGATGCATTTTTTTTTCTTGTCTCCATTATCATGACTATAGAAAAAAGGGGCCAGACGCACAGTGGCTCACATCTGTAATCCTGGCACTCTCAGGGGCCTAGGCAAGGCGGGTGGATTGCCTGAGCTCACCAGTTTGAGACCAGACTGAGCAAGAGCAAGACCCCATCTCTAAAAAGAGTTGGGCATTATGGGGAGGGCCCTGTAGTCCCAGCTACTCGGGAAGCTGAGGCAAGAGAATCATTTGAGCCCAAGACTTTGAGGTTGCTGTGAACTATGATGCCACAGCACTCTACGGAGGGTGACAAAGTGAGACTCTCTCAAAAAAAGAAAGAAAAGAAAAAGGGATTTTTTTTTTTTTTTTTTTGTAAAATAGAAATAATACTTTCTTCAAATTTTGCTGGGGTGATTAAGAGATAATTATGTACAAAACATTTTACTCAAAGTAACTGAGTTGCTTAATTAACATTGTTATAGATAGTTCTATGGACACAGCAAGCTCTGTATGCAGTACCTCAAGTGAAAACAATTAGATGAAAAAACTTTATAATTTAGTGTGAAACAAATATAAAACTGAGCATCAACCTAAGAATAGTTCTAAACAATGCTAGAACACTACTTAATGGGTTTCTGAATATTAAAACAAAACCACATTTAAATGAAAGCACTTCCAATTTTGAATAAGCAAATCATCATTAACTTTTCAAGCAGCAGAAAATACTAGTTTCTTGATAGTGGACACTTAATCCACTATCAAGAAATCAAAACAGGGCGGCGCCTGTGGCTCAGTGAGTAGGGCGCCAGCCCCATATACCAAGGGTGGCGGCTTCAAACCCAGCCCCGGCCAAACTGCAACAAAAAATAGCCAGGTGTTGTGGCGGGCACCTGTAGTCCCTACTCGGGAGGCTGAGGCAAGAGAATCACCTAAGCCCAGGAATTGGAGGTTGCTGTGAGCTGTGACGCCACAGCACTCTACGGAGGGCAATAAAGTGAGACTCTGTCTCTAAAAAAAAAAAAAAAAACAAGAGTTCAGTACTAGTGAAAAAATTACAAGTGAATAGTTTCTGAAAATACTTCATTACATTGAAAATATTTTAGTATCTTCAGTTATATATATTCAAACTAAACATACCTAAACATCGACAAATTATTGAGTTCTGTCAGCAGGCGGCTCTTGTGATACTGAAATACAGTATTAAATACTACAGCAAAATAAAGACAGTAAAAATATACCGATTCTCAGAAATGTGGAGTCAAAAAAAGTCATCTCAATACTTCAAACTTCCTTTTCAAATGAAGACACCAAAGTCTAGAATAATTAAATGGCTTGTTTAAGGACTGACAGCACGTTAGTGGCAGAACAAAACTGAAAAACCTAGACGTCTGTCTTAAGTACTCTCAGTCAACAAGAATTATTCAGCATTTACTACACTGCCAGATAGGAGTCTTCCTCCAAAATAATTCACTTCTAACTTACACATGTCACATTTACAGATTTGTCCACTTAAGGGAAAAATACATATAACCGTATGAAAGCTCATTATCATGATTTCTAATGGTATTGAGGAATATTTAGTGACAGTAAGAATTAAAAGGAATATAATGTTAGTAATCATGTTTCCAGTATCTGAGAAGGAAAAGTAATTTGGCTTTAAAAAAAAAAGGCTAAGAAAAGATTTAATATTTCCTATTTAATATTTCCCATTTATACCCCCCTTCCTAGTTCCTAGCTCTAGAAGGATTTCTCATCATCTTTTTTTTCTTTCCTTTTGGCTTATGTAACCAATTTATATACTTACTCTGAGCCTGCAGCCATTTCCAAGTATGACGTTTCTGCTGTATCACCCCCCAATGGGATCACTATGCTCATGACGTTCGCCTCTGGTAAATTCGATTACTATGGAGTCCTATGCATTGGTATCCAAAACACTGGGGCATGCCAGCCACAGTGCTCATTGCAAACATCTAAGTGCATCCACAAACCCTGTTTAAAACAAAAAAGAAACAAAAAGAATTATCTCCATATTTCTAGCAAGAGTCACACTATAATAAGTAAAATACAAAAACTTTTTTTATTAAAATCTCAACTTAATTTGGAAATTGTGCTCAGAGAATCTCTGTTTCTTTCTTTTTTGATAATCTTTCATTTATTTTTCTGGAATTAAGTTGTGTGACCTGGATCAAAAGAAAAGTTTCTGAATCATAATCTTATGTAATGAATTTAGGATACCACAAGAAGAATTACTAAGGCACATTATTCAGTGAAAAACCAACAATTATTCATTTTAAAAGGTAAAATGGAATTACTTATAACACTAGTATTCAAAAATAAGTCTTCTTGAAAGTCTTCTTGAAGTCTGCTTGATTTAGTGAGTGATCTAACAATATATTATACTTCTGTGGAACAATGGATGAAACCCCATAATCAGCTTTTTACATGGATGGTTTATTTAATCCTTGGAATTCTGAGCATATCTCCATTATACCACTGAGGAATGCAAAACCAAGAAAGGCTAAATAACGTAATAGAAGTTGTACAGATTAAGAGATGAAACCAGAATTTGAATTAATTCTATTCAAATGTTCATATATGTATACAAAGAAAGTTTTATTTGAAATAATATGTAAATCTATGTATACTGATTGAGGCGATTCTCTACATCTTTTTTTTTTCTTTAGAGATAGAGTCTCACTTTGTCACCCTCGGTAGAGTGCCGTGACTTCACAGCTCACAGCAACCTCCAACTCCTGGGCTTAGGCAATTCTCTTGCGTCCCGAGTAGCTGGGACTACAGGTTCCTGCCACAACACTCAGCTGTTTTTTTGTTGCAGTTTGGCCAGGGCCGGGTTCAAACCTGCCACCTTCAGTATATGGAGCCGGCGCCCTACTCAGTGAGCCACAGGCATCGCTCACAATTCTCTATTTCTTCAGTTAGCATTAACTATTTAGAGTTAATACTCCCTAATACAATTATAGTTACTAGAAAAAACTAATGAATTCTTAAATATACGACAGTATCCTTTAGAAACAAGAGACACTCCGTTTCAACATCAATTTTTTGCTAATCTAAATTCACTACATAATATTTACTATGTGCATTGTTTATAAAGTATCTACTCAAACATGGATAATCCTATAATCTGGAAAACAGCAATAGCAGATATTGTCCTTGTCCCTGTAGTGTTATTCCTGAAAAGCAATGTGCAATTGCCTATTATTGTATATTTTTATATTATAATAATTTGTAATTTAGTAGCCCTCCCTCAGTTATACATGGTTTAAAAGTAAAGGCTAGTTTTGTTCAATAATTCAAACCACTATTAGCACATTTGCCCATTTTAATAATTTCCCCCATAATTTATGAACTCATAATCTGCATTATCTGTGAAATAACAATTATTCTGAGCACATATTCTCAAGCTTAATTGTAAAAATTAAAGGTAGATAGATACTATGTGTTTCTTCACACAGTAGCTCTTAATATTAGACTCATAAGAAGCCTTGTATCTTAGGTATATGTTATATTTAGCTGTGCATTTATTTATCAGAGGCAGAAACTGAAAAGCAGAAATCAATTCATTATGTATTCTTTTAAGTAACTGAGTAACATTTCTAATCTAAAAATGTATATATATTTAAAGGTGTGCATCTTTTATATGAATATGCAATCCTCAATAAACACTACACTTGAGCTGTTTTTAAATAGCAATGAAGAGGCCAAGTCCAATAGCTCACACCTGTAATCCTAGCACTCTGGGAGGCCAAGGCAGGAGGATCACTTGAACCCAGGAGTTTAATGAGGTTGCTGTGAGCTAGGCACTCTAGCCAGAGATAACACAGTGAGACTCGATCTCAGTCAATCATTTAATCAATAGCAATGAAGAGGTTGCCATAAACCTACTTCAGACCATGGTTTACATTAATTCAGTTATTACCTATCTACCAAACTCTGCACAGTGCATGGAACATAAAAGCTCTCTACAAAAGACTGGTGAATGAATTAGAGCACCTGCAATAAAACTGCAGCTCTGGCCTCATTAATCAAATGAATCTGTCAACCTACACAATCAAGTGCTATAAAAACAACTACGTGACACCTCCAGAACTACATCTCTGTAAAAAACACGGGAAGCTTATCCTCAGAACAAAGACATATCATCACATCTGAAAAAGAATTACAGATGCTGAGTTTTATTCAACAGGAAAAAAGATCTGAGTAACTTATAAGGTCTGAAGAAGAAGACATTATACCCACTGAGACTATAAAAATAGCAAATATTTTACTATTTTCATTAACATAAAAAAATCTATAGCCAGAAATTCATACTGCTTAAAAACCTGATTGATACTTAAATCATGAAGTCGTTAGGGTCAAATCATTACCTTTAAAAATAAAGGAAAAAAAAAAACAGAGAAAGTCCATATAATAAGCAGAAAAGATATTAGCTTTTAATACAGTGAGTTTGTAACACAGGCATAAGTAAAGGAAAAAAAATTAACAAAATCCGAAACAATTCAGACAAAGTTTCACACTTTACATGCAAATAAAAAAATTGGTCATCCAACTGGCAAGTAAAATATATACAAAATACATTGAGAATAAGTGGCAGCCATTAAAGAAATAATATAAAAGGAAATACCATGAGATGTCTGGTAAATCTGAGGTCCAAGAAAGAATAAATGTCTTCACAAACCTGTTATCCAGAATAGACCTAGAAACCAAGTGAACATAGGAGTATTGAGCTATTTAAATGGCATAAGATTATAGGTACTTCTAACCACATGGTACCTAAAACCAATGGAATACACCCTAAGACAGCAGTTAATTCTTAAAAGGATAAACTTATATTTCTCTTTTTTATACCAATGAATATAAACACAAGTAAATGGAATAGTCAAAACTAAATACCAAACCAAACTGAACCAAACTGAAAAGAAATTGGGAAAATATAATATTAAAAACAGTTTAGCAAAGGAAAAGCAATGATGCAAAAAAACAAAACCAAGCACACATACAACAATACAAACTTCTAAAGTACAGTGAGTACAGTAGTTTATGCCTATAATCCTAGCACCCTCAGAAGATAGCTTGAGTTCAAGAGTTCGAGACCAGCTTGAGAAAGAGGGAGACCAGTATCTACTAAAAACAGAAAAATTATCCAGGCAAGCCTGAAGCAAGAGGATCCCTGGAGCCTAGGAGTTTGAGGTTGCAGTGAGCTATGATGATACTATACTATACTCTACCTGGAGCCACAGAGCAAGACTCCATCTCAAAAAGAAAGGAAAAAAAACCCCACAAAAACCTAAAGTAGGGAAAATGTGATAAAAGGCAAGGAAAAGCAATTAAACTAGAAAAGAGTCTTTCTGAAAAACTGAAAGACTGAGGCTTCTTTTAATACCATGTTAAGAAAGACAGAAAATAAAAATGTCACTGAGAAGATGGAGCATAATAAAGCGCAGAAAGAATGAAAATATAAGGTAAAAATTTACAAATAAAAGCATCCAATCCAATAATCTCTTTGAGGAAGACCAAGAAGAGCATTATCTTTCTGTCCTTTATAAGCATCTAGCATAGTACTCACAAAATATTTAATATTAGGCCCAGCGCCTGTGGCTCAACGGGCTAAGGCGCCAGCCACGTACACCTGAGCTGGCGGGTTCGAATCCAGCCTGGGCCCGCCAAACAACAATGATGGCTGCAACCAAAAAATGGCCGGGCATTGTGGCAGGTGCCTGTAGTCCCAGCTACTTGGGAGGTAGAAGCAAGAGAATCGCTTGAGCCCAGGAATTGGAGGCTGCTGTGAGCTGTGATGCCACAGCACTCTATCCAGGGTGACAGCTTGAGGCTCTGTCTCAAAAAAAAAAAAAATATATATATATATATATATATATATATATATATTTAAAATTAAATTAATGTGGCTCAGCGCCTATAGCTCAAGCCACTACGGCGCCAACACATACACTAGAGCTAGCAGGTTCAAATCCAGCCTAGGCCTGCCAAATAACAATGACAACTACAACCAGAAAATAACCGGGTATTGTGGTGGGCGCCTGTAGTCCCAGCTACTTGGGAGATTGAGACAAGAGAATCGCTTAAGCCCAGGATTTGGAGGTTGC
>CAUYRH010037782.1:0-45516 GCA_963574655.1 Perodicticus potto | reverse complement strand
GCATTTTCTTAGTTATTGTATGAAGACATTTGTATTCTGCATTTACTAAGTTTCACCTGTACCCTTCTAAGATGCACCGTAGGTGTGGCCCCTCCAATTTCCCTCCCTCCGCCCCAACCTCCCTCTTCCCCTCCCCTCCCTTGCCCCTTTCCCCATATTCTTATGCTATAATTGAGTTATAGCCTTAATATGAAAGCTATATATTAGCTTCATAGTAGGGCTGATTACATTGGATACTTTTTCTTACATACTTGAGATACTTTGCTGAGAAGAATATGTTCCAGCTCCATCCATGTAAATATAAAAGGTAAAGTCTCCATCTTTTTTTAAGGCTGCATAATATTCCATGGTGTATATATATATCACAATTTTTTAATCCATTCGTGGGTTGATGGGCACTTGGGCTTCTTCCATGACTTAGCAATTATGAATTGAGCTGGAGTAAACATTCTGGTACAAATATCTTTGTTGTAAAATTCTTTACATTTGACTTTCGCAGTATAATCCAAAAAAGAGTAATTTTTACAACATACCTGAGTTTGTTTTTATTTTTCCTAAGATTTTCTTTTAGTCTTTGAACTTCACATCATTTTCTTTGAAGCATCATCACTCTTTTTCTGTCTTTGAGAACTGACTGCCTCTGCCCATACTCCTTGGCCTGTGGCTCAGCTGCCTGAACTGAGCAGCCTCCAACATCACTCTCACTGACCCCATGAAATCCCTCATTTATTTTCACATTTGCAATTTTATTTTTCCATATATTTGCATTGCATTTGCAAATGTGGTCATCAGACCTTCAGGAGGGGCCAGACCTCTGCTTCTGGCGGGAAGGCATGCTTAGGTTAATTGTAAGGAGCTTTGGAGTGGGAGCCAATTTTAGAAGCAGTGTACTTTAGCAGTGAATATTTTCCTGCTATAAAACCTTTCACCGTCTTGTCTTGTTCCATTCCTTATTTCACGGCCTCCCTCTGTACCTGTATGGTGTATCTAAACTTGTGACGCCTTTGACATTTCATTTGATCTGCACTTCTGCCTGGTGAGGAACCATAATTCTCTGGATGAATTTTCTTTTTTGTTTTCTTTTTAGCAAGCTCATTGCTATGACTGAGAGCTAGAAAGGTTGAATGACTTGCCCAAGGTCCCACAGCTGCTTGAGAAGCAGAACCAGGGTTAGAACCCAGGAGTGTTGGCTGTTGGTCCTGATTCTTTCTCTAGCTCATCACAGTGCTGGTTCCCCAGCAGAGGCCATGAAGTATAAATGCTTACAACATGCTCAAAGCCTTTTTTTAGAAAGAATTCGGTATATATATGTATATATACTTTTTTTTTTTTTTTTTTTTAGATAGAGTTTCAAACTGTTGCCCTGGGTAGAGTACCGTGATGTCACAGCTCACAGCAACCTCAAATTCTTAGGCTCAAGTGATTCTCTTGTCTCAGCCTCCCAAGTAGCTGGGACTACAGGCACCCGCCACAAGGCCTGGCTATTTTTCTGTTGCAGTTGTCATTGTTGTTTTAGCAGGCCCAGGCTAGGTTTGACCCCGCCAGCCTCGGTGTATGTGGACAGCGCCCTACCCACTGAGCTACAGGCATTGCCAGAATTTGATATTTCTAAAATATCATGGTGGGAAAAAAAATCAGAACACTTTAGAGTTCCTTGAAGTAATTTTAAAGTTTACTGCTGCATGTTAAAGTATGCATCATGGGCAGGTTGTATTTTTGGGGTCCTTACTGTCTCTGAAAGTCCCCATGCGGCCGTGTTTACCTGGGTACTAGCAGAGCACCTACCGGCTCTGAGTGGAGTGTGGGATAGACAGAGCCCAAATCCTGTCGTGAACCCTTCCCCTCAGCTAGAAGGCCTGTATGAGGCGGAATCTGACACTTGGTACTCTTCAGAAATAGATCCATATCTAGGTTAAAAGCCCCATTAGCAAAGCTCACTTCTTACCTTCACCAAAATCAAAGTTAGCTGCTCTGCTTGTAGAAGACTCCTCTGTGGGCAGGAAATTCTCTCTCTGGTCCAGAAGTGCTGTTTGGCTTACCTTGGCAACATCACTTCAATTAGGGTCAACAACCCTCTTAATTATGCACTGTTCCTTAAGCAACAAGGTAATGCTTCATTCATCAAAATTTTATCTCCTAGTTATAAGATAAGAGTCCCTATGGTCTACTCCACTGAAATTATCAACAAGAATAAATCTGAGAGTTCAATATTACTACACGCCATCCGTTCGTTAGGGCTTGTTTTATTAGTCTCCTGCAGTTTGGAGCTGCCAGGAAGTGAGCAGTCAGCTGCCAGCAAAGGCCGAAATGTGACTGCTGGCAATGCAGGCACCGTGGCCAGGCCGTTCTGAGGCAGGCCAGGGAGGGAGGACGTGGCCCTTGGGAGGGCCCAGTGAGGAGGCTGGCGGGGAAGCCTGTTGCTCTTCCTCTAATCACTTCTAGTAGGTGAAACATTTTCTCGCCCATTTCTTTCCGAGGAAGTGACCAGAGAGGCCAAGGACTCCCCAAAGTCATCTGGTTTATTCCTCTTCCTCTAAAACGCTGCCTCCCACATACCTAAAAGCTGATTGCAACAGAGAATAAATGGGAAGCCATGAGTGCATCCAGCACCATAATTTTCAAATGTTTCCAGATGCTTCTGGGACAAATAAAATAAAAAATTCATTTAAGAGCTATAGAATTCACAGTCGTTATATCAATAGTCCTTTGGGAGCACCTCCTCAGCCTTCAAAGGCTCCTTTTTTCTGAGAACTAAGTTCCTTCCCCCTGTGGAAACCAGCCTTTGATCCGGGTTTGTACCACGTGAGCCCCTTCTGCTCAGTCCGAGTGCTTTGGACCCAGGTGGTTGGGATGTCTTGTCTAAGCTCAGCCAACCAGTGCCTCCCTTTCAGAAACTTGAAATCGGGATTCAAGGATCGTTTTTGAGTGCAGGTGATTGGCCTTGAGGTAATAATATGTGACTAGGAACTGTAGGGAATGTAGGGTGGCATCACCTCCACCCCTATTTTCGGTGTAGGATGCAGGGGTGCTGGGCATCGGGGGGAGAAGCGTACCCCAAGGACATGAATAGAAGCAGAAGCCGGGGCAGTGGCAGTTGGCCCTTACTGCTCTGGCTCCCTCCTTACCCCCAAGAGCTTGGGGCCCCTGGGTAGCCCAGCAGTCCTTCCAATACATTAAAAGTTGATCGCAGTAGCTCCTGCTGCTTTCCTTAAGTTTAACCAAAGAAGCTTTGACAAAACAGGGACCTCTTGGTATCGTATATTTTCTCAATAATAGATATTGAAATATAATTGTTATTATGAGAGATCTTGAATTTTTACATTCTTTACATAAAAGTATCGATTCTTAAAAGAATGTTGTGGAAGGTTAAAAGTCTCTGTTTTGCCTAAAAATTCTCTAAAGAAGGAGATGCCACAGTTACAGGTGATACTTTATGCAAAGCACTCAGCTCAGCATCCTTTTCAAAGCAAGTACTCAGGAAGGATCAGCAATGCTATGGCACCTATCGACTCATGACCAGTACTCACAATGACAGGGTTCTGAAGTCTGTGATGATCTGAGTATGCCCCCCACCCTCTGGATCTTTGCAGCCATGGTGTTTGTACTTACCCTGCTTTTTGGAGCAGGAAGAGTAGCACTAGGATGGCTGTACATGGGAATGGCTTCACAGCATCAGCAGAGAAAGAGTTGACTCAAAAATCCCCAGGCCCCTCAGACCCATTGAATAGAAACTCCAGGAAGGAGCCTGGGAAGCCATGGCTTTAACAGTTTCCCCAGGTGCTTCTCCTATCCAGGGCAGTGTGGGAAACACTGATTTGTGAGGATTATGAAAATCTGTCTCTTAAGTGGACACAGGTGAGGAGATGTCATAGCTGCAAAGAGTAATGCCAATCATGCCATGCTTTTTAACCTCAGGAGTATTTTTGTTCTCACAATTACCCAGCATCCAATTGCCACCTCCAACCCCCACTACCAAGATTTTAATTCTACTTTCTTCTTCTTTTCCACAAAGCCTGAGTGCTTCTGGAAAGCTGACCTCATTACCAGGTCTGGGCAAGGGCCTTAATTAAATCAAACCAGTCGGTGCATTGAATTTCCTGGTTCAGGTGTGGGTATGCGTACTTTATTAAGAACAGTCCTGCTCTGGGGGGATTTTAGGACCTATTTCTTGGAAGATGTCTTAGTCTATTGGTATTATAACAGAATACTGGAGGCTGGGCAATTTATAAAGAAAAAAGATTTGTTTGGCTCATGATTTTGTTGGTTGGAAAATTAAAGATGGGTTACCTAGAGTTGTTGAGCACTTCAGACTGCTCTTGTTCATGGCAGAAGGTGAAGAGGAGCTGGTGCAGGCAGAGATCACATGGCAAGAGAGAAGGAAGGGGATAGGGTGCTCTTGTAGGAACTAATAGCCGGAGAACTAACTCACTCCCCAGGGGAGGACATTAGTCTATTCATGAGGAATCAGTCTCTGTGACCCCACATGACCCCACAACCTCCCATTAGGTCCCACCTCTAACATTAGGGATCAAATTTCAATATGAGGTTTGGAGGGGGCATATCAGAAGGGATGGTGGAGGGGATGTGAAGGGTGGAACTGTTGCAGCTATTTTGCCACCAAGAGGAAAATAGATGACTCTGACACCGTGGAAAGCAGAGTAAATAATAGAAAAGAAACCAAACCTTTATTAACATTATTAAGGTGCCAAAGCTCAGCTTACCTCTGTATTTTCCATTTATGGGGATCAAATAATTTCCTATATTGTTTTGGTTACTTACTGGGTATTGGGTATTAATTTGCACCAGAGATATGCTTTGCAACTTCTTAAGAAAAGTCAATACGTTTTTTTCATGTACTGATGAAAATTGATCAAGGCATTAAACCCTTGGTTGTTTCCCAAACAAGAGAGAATAGATTTTGGATTTCAGTAAGGGGAATTTAGATTAGAAAGAAGGAAAACTTTTCTTGCCATGAAGATGGTGAGGTATTTAAAGTGGTCATCCAGGAAGGCTTTAAGAGTCTCCTATTTTGAAGATTTTAAAAGAGAGAGAGTAGATTTCCTAGGATCATTTCAGTGTTGTCCTACAGAGCAGTGGAGGGATAGCATAATTGTTTTTACTTAGGATCTCTCCTACTCTGTGATTTCATAAAATTGTCCAAAATTTATTCTGGATCATAATCCTCATTTCAGTTATGAAATTCACCATCCCAGCTCTCCTAGAGTTTCTCTAATGACACTTCGTAAACTTTCTCAGGGGCAGACCCACCCAGATGTCTTCTGAGCTGCTGAGGAATGAAAAAGCTCGTTCCCTCCCTTGTCGTTCACTAACCAGATGTGTCACTTGGCCAACCAGGAACATTTTTATTGCAAACTGTGCTGTTTCCACTGACCACACTTTAAAAGCTGTTAAGAAGGAAACAGAAAGAAGACCGTATTGTGGTTTGTTTGATTTTCTGATGTGGACATTAGTCCAGGGTCTTAAATCTTTCCCACTAAAATGTCCCACAGCATCCAAAGCCTGTTCATTTGTACAGTGAACACAGCAGTAGTGCAGCAGAGATGACTTTGCCAAAGAATTATAAAATATAATAAAAGACTTTGTGTTTCCTATACAGGGTGCCACAAGGACCAGAGTGCTCTTGGGATGTTGGTGTGACAGCAGGAAGTGTTTAGCCCCAAGCACATTCATTCTTTTGACATTCCTGGTGCTGGGCATGGGGTAGTCAGAGTTGAATCAGATATTGCCTGTCATTGACAAAGTCAAGTTTAGGAATGGAGTCACATCAGCAGCTGACTAGACCATGAGGAGTGTGAGCAGAGACCCGGGGAGAGAAGGGAAGAGAGCCAAGGAGCTGCCAGTGTGAGGCTTCTAGGAGGAGGCCAACCTGCTCAGCTCCCGGCAGACACCATGAGCTTAAGAGAACTGAAAATAACTTTTGTCTTAGAACTAGAGCTATGACCTCTTATTCCCTCCCTGCTGCTTGTACCTCATACGAGTCACTAAATTTTCCTAAGCTTGTTTCCTCAACAGTCACACATAATTTATAAACCTGCCTCACAAAGCATGTGAAAGTAAGTGAGTCAACTCGGTGAGGCTGGGAGGGGCCAGATCAGGAGCCTCCTTCTCTGAGGAGAACGTGGGCAAGGGAAAAGCCTCCATGTGAGGGGGCGACTCATAGTGGGGTCACACAGATTCCTATGATGCCTGACCCCATGAGTACTCTTCAGGAATATGGACCATTGCCCATCTCTCCTTTCAGCCTAAAAGAGCAGAAAGCTCAGCCTAGCTTAGATGATGGGGTCAACCATTTCCAGGGGCAGGAATCAAGAAAATCAAATTCCAGTTCTGCTTCCTTGATCTAGAAAAATAAAGGTCACTTTTTCCGTTTCACTATTTTTTTTTTCTGTCCCAAGAAAGCTTAGCAATATTTGACAGACCAGGCTGCATCACCATGGAGACATGAGCCTGCCAGGTGCTTCTCTGGAGAAGACAGCCAGATATCGTGAGTGCCTGACTCTGCAGGACTGATTCAGAGACACTCAGAAGGCCCTGGTTTCTTACTTCTCCAAGGCTCTTGATGTTGCTTTTCACCACCAACTCCTTTTTAAAAACCTGTTGAGTAGTGTATGTATTTCTTTTAATGAGGATAAAACCTTTCATTCCCTAATTTGCCATAAGGGCTAAGTTGCCATTGCTCCTGGGGGAGAAAAGGACTATGTTCACACAAAGGTACAATCCATGCCTGTCATGTCCTTTCTGAAGGGTGTCGGTAGCTAGAAGTGGGTGACAAGAGGGCCCCAAGGTACTCAGTGTTCAGAAACCCAAAGAGAGGCCCCGCTGCAAAAAGAGAAGGCGGCAGGAACACTGCTGTCAAAATGCTGCTCCTTTTACTTCCCATAAGATTGGTCCTGTTACTGGTGCCTGAAATTTGTGGCTGCTGTGTTTTCTGCCATATTTGCCATCAGAAGGTTGGAGTGATGGAGCTAATATCTCAGTTTTCAAAACAGGAAATAATGTGAATTTTGGAAAACACAAGGCTTACCGTGGATCTTTACTTCAATTCTGGAATAAATTATTTGGTAGATATTTGTGAGCTCATTTCAAAAGAAAGTAATGCTCATGGGTTACAAGTGCTAAGTGAGGAATTTATAGCTTGTAGTTCAGTTTCTTCCAGGGAAGCATTGTGTGCCAGGGAAGCAATGAGTAAACATTTGTTAAATAAATGAAGGCAGATTTGAGTGCTTCAGTAATAATAAAAATTTATCCTAAAATAGAAAATTAGACACAAAAGAGAAAAAATGTTGGAGAAGAAAGAAAATATTAGATTAGAAAAAGAAAGAAAAAACTCAGAAATACATATTTTAGTATCTGGGATGATTGAATGACTTGCAAATGAACATGTGATTTAGCTTCAGGATTTCTGGAAACCAAAACAAAAGAATAATTGTTAGACTCTCCTATTCTCTCAGTATTTGGCAAAAACAAACAAACAAAAAAATAGAATTTCACCTGGATAGATGTTTAAAATATTTTTTCTAGCCCTAAATTCTATGTGAAATTTATGGCATGGAAGTATTTTACAAGTAACAGCAAGCAACACAATGTACTTCAAAAGATATAGACAAATAGAGCTTTTAATACTGATTCTCTGTGAAAGCTGAGGACTTCATGTTGAAACATAACTCAGTTAAGATATTTTTGGAGGGACCTATTATAATACAGGATGGATAAATTTTGCTAGTGCCCCCAAAGGAAATAGATAAATAATATGTCTTTTGGTGTAAATCTCTCAAATATTAGGTTTGAGGATGGACTTTTATAGCATATAACATTGACAGACACCGGAAATCTTCATATTTTATATTTTTGATGAGGGAGAAAGCTAAATGCTTTAGATAGGAGACATGCAGAAGCAAATTTGATATTATGTCACAAAACCTTAGGAATTTGATGAAAATTCCCACTGAGAGAGGCAATGTGGTGTAGACAAATAAGAGCCCAGGAAACCATTCAGCAGATGGGTTTCAAAATCCAGCTCAACAATGAGAATGTGAGCACATTGGCAAACTTATTTAACTTCTCCCAGCCTGAATATTCTATTCGCTAAAATGTGGATAATAGGTCTTTTAAGGCTGAGTGAGAATTAGATGCCATATTGCATTAGTGACCATTAGATTTAGCTGCAAGTAGCAAAAGAACTCAAAATAGCAGTGACTTAAATAAGCTAGAAGTTTCTTTTTCACTCATGCTCTAGACCAGGGACCAGACTTCTTTTAGCTTCTTGTTCTATCGTAAGTGGCTTCCATTCCTAAGATCAGGTCATAGTCCAAAGTGGGTGCTGGGGCTTCAACATGGCCTTCACATTCCAGCGGGAAGAAGAAAGAGAGAGGGACACACACCATTTTCTTTAAAGAATACTTTTATTTACATCCTTTTGGCCAGAATTTTGTCACAATATCTCACTGAGCTTCAACAAAAACTGAGAAATGTCATCTTTGTTCAGGGCAAAGATTTAATAAAAAAGAAAATACAGGACACCCAGTTAAATCAGAATATTAGATAAACAATGAATAATTCTTCAGCATGTCGCATACAATATCTGAGAGATAAGTTTACTAAAAATTTTTTTCATTACTCATCTGGGATTCAATATAACTGGGTGTCCTGTATTTTATCTGGCAATCTGGCCAGTTAAGGGTCCTATTGTATACTAGAGTTGGGGACAGAGGAGAAGAATGAATACGGAGGGACAGCCAGAATCTCTACCATAGGAGAGATTTATGCAGCCCCACGGAGTGAGTCTGAATAAATGTTGGTCTTCTCTCCATTTTTCCTATGCAGCAAGACAAAACTAGAGGGCACTTGCAGGGGTAACAGCAGATAGAGCCAACATTTGTTTTTGAAATAGAAGTTTGAGGCATGTTTAAACCCATGAAAACACATGTATTTGGTTAAGACCCCAGGCATCTCCATTCTATATTTGAAAGAGGAAATTTGGGCCAAAAATTAATAAAACACTGCTCTTTTTAATGAAAAAAAACACACAGTTTCATCTCTTCAGAAGATGTATTGTTGAACATACGTGTAAGCTAGTGCACCTGCCAGATGACTTGGCTGCAAGGGAAGCTTCATGGAATAAAAGAAACATCTATGGGATGTGGTGGGGCAGGGGAAGTGCAATGGACTCAATATTTGTGTCCCTCCAAAATTCATATGTTGAAACCTTGAGCCAATGTGATTGTATTAGAAGGTGGGACTTTTGGGAGGTGAAGAAGTCATGAGGATGGAGCCTTTGAGAAGGGGATTAGTGCCCTATAAGAAGAGGCTTGAGAACCAGCTCACTTGCCTTCTGCCATGTAGGAATTCCAGAAGAAGTTGGTCGTCTGCAACCAGAAAAGGGGCTTCACCAGAACCTGGGCATATTGGCATCATGATCTCAGACCTCTAGTCTTCAAGACTGTGAGGAATAAATTTCTGTTGGTGGTTAGCCATTCAATTGATGGGAGTTGGTTAGAGCATTCACAGAGACTAAGACAGGAAGTATTCAATCTATTGCTTACCCACTTGCCCTCCTCTACTTTTGTAGAGCTGATGTGAGATTGTTCTTTATGACCTTAGTTAACCAAATGTTTCAGCTTTTTCTTCTCAAGGCCACTTGGAGTTCCTGATCATAAAACCCATGTCAGCAGTATATTGGAGGTAGTCCCTGAATGCAGTGACAGAGAAGGCATGACTTCATTTTAGTTAATTGTGGAAGAATTTATTTGGGTTTGAGGTAAAATAAAGTGGGAATATAAAAGGTAAAACATAGTTCTGCTTTACAGAATTTAGAATTAGAATTTGCTTTGTCAAAAGACTATTCTTATAAGCAATGTTGTGTTACAGGCTTTGCTGAAGAATTGTCTGTCTATGTTCTCCACTGAGGTGTCAGACTGGCAATGGCCTCTGAACTGGTCTTCCTGCTGCCACTCTTATTCTATATTCATTCTTTACAAAGCAGCAGGCATAGTCATCATAAAACATATCTCAGTATAAATCCTGTCTGAGGCCTTCCATGGCTTCTCATTGTTAGACCAATTCCCTTGCCAGGCTGAGAAGGCCCTCCTCAGCCTGACCTTTTTTAGTCTTTGACCATGCTGTAGTGGGGTTGAATGGTGGTCCCCAAAATGTATGTCTACTTGATATAGGAAAGTAATTTCCAATGCTGAGAATCACCTGAAGTATAAGTGGGTCCTTGGCTTTGCACCAGAAAAAATTTGGGAGCAAGCTGATAGGGTAAATAGACAGTGAGTTTTATTTAAGAAGTAAAGAAAATCTTCTCCCCAAACAGAGTACAGGCTAATTCTTCCTCTGGAGGAGCATTGGCCTCGATGGTTCCTTGGGTCTTTCTATTTAAATAGATTATTTATAGGATAAACAAGGATGTTCATGTTATTTTGTGGAAAGGGGCTGTGTTTTTCCTAGAATTAGGGTGATGGCCTCCTTTTGACCAAATATGGTCAAACTGAACATGCCATGGTGTCAGGTGCATGATGGGAGTGGGAGGTTTCCAGCTTAGAAGGTTTTGTGGTAATGAGGTGTGTAAGGAAGTTGCATAGTCAAGAAGTAGTTGATCTCCCCACCATTTTGGTTCTAACTGGCTAGAACTTGTCTGTTCCTCATCTCGTTTTGATCAGGGTAGTTTGAAACTTCCTGACTCAGTTAAATAATATCTGCCAGCTTTCTGTGTCACACCTGCTGATTCCTGGATCCTGTAAGAATTACCCTATATAGTATGATTAAGCTAAGGGATCGTGACAAGAGTGACAAGAGGAGCTTAATCTGGATTATCTGGGTAGGCTCTAAATGCAGTCACATGCAGCCTTATAAGACAGACTCATGGAGAAGAAGACACAGAGAAGAGGAGATGGTGTGAACACGGAGGTAGAGATTGGAGTGGTGCAGCCACAGCCAAAGAACCCCTGTGTCACTGGAAGCTGGAAGAGGCAAGAAACAGATTGTCCCCAAGGGTCTAGGGAGCGAGTGCATCCCTGCCACTTTGATTTCTGACTTCAGAATTTCAGACTTGGGAGAGAAGACATTTCTGTTGCTTTAAGCTCCTCAGGTTGTGGTAATTTGTTACAGCAGCCACAGGAAATTACTATACTTGCTGGGTTTTTCTTGTCATTTAAGGCTCAGCTTAAATGCCCCCTTCTCAAATGTGTCTTGTTGGTTCCCCTGACTCTTCCTTCACTTTTAGGGTGTTTCTAGAAGAAGGAAGTGATCCACTAATTACATGCCACTAATAAGAGAAGGCAAATATCAAAAACTGAGAAAATGAGTCACGAAGAGGGTAAATAATTTGTCCATGATGGCGCATTACATGGAGGGGCCAGGAACCATGTCTAAGCCCCTTGATTCCAGAGCACCAGTCTTCTCTCACCAAGACTGCCTCTCAGCAGTGTGAGAAGATACTGCCAAATGGTCACTTGAACAGGATAAGGTATATTCCTTTGTCTCCCAACATATTAATACTTATAAAATTGCCAAGACTCCTGCTGTATTTTATTCCTCCTCCTTTCCTCCCTGCACAATCTCATCCACCCTGTCATGCCTGTAGACAGAGGCAGAGGAAGGGCAGTGGAGGGTGACCAGGTCTTCTCAACCATGTGAGCTAGCCATTTGGAGGATGAAGATAGCAAAAGGAGGCTCATGGCTTATTCAACTATTAAAACTGATGACCCATAAGGTGAACAATTGGACATAGACTTAAACTTAGGTCTGCCACTTAGTAGGGGTGAGTAATTAAAAGGTTATAAACTTGTTTGATTATCTTCCCCTTCATTTCAGCAGCTAATTGCTCCTGAAGAAATTACCCAAAGTTAATATTCTTGGTTTGGTTCTCTATGGATGACTATTGGATGAAGCCATTATCAATTTTGGCATTCATGTGTGCTAAAGTTACTGAAGAATTAACATGTTTTACAGATACAAAGCTCATAAGACTTATGAATTATATATTCTATAAATAGATAGAATACATATATTCTATGTATTTCTAGTATATGTATATATTTTTATAAGGCAAGAGACAAGATGGCTTTGGAAGCAGGATTATTATCAATATTTAGAGGAATGAATTACCGGGTAGACAGAGTTGACCCATAATTTTCAAAGCATAGTATTTTTAATAGGAGGATGGAGTCTAATCTTCTTTCTTTGAATCTGAGCTGGCCATAGTGACTTGGCATGACTAATAAAATATAGTGAAAATGAAGATTTGAGACTTCTGAGATTAGGGTGTAGGAAGTGTTTCAACTTCTGCTTGTGTCTACTGGAATGTTCACAATCAGGGTTCTCCCTCTTAGAACCAGGTGCCACACTTAAGAAGCCCAAGCCATATGGAAAGGCCATATGTAGGTGCTTCAATTGAGCACCAAGCTCACAGCCAGTATCAGCTGCCAGATATTTGAGTGTGCCATCTTGAACATGGGCCCCAATCAAGCCTTCAGATAAGTGCAACTGACATCTGATTGCAATTGTAAGAGAAAGCCCAAATGAGATCCACCAGTTGATCTCTGTCAAATCACAAAAATAATAAATTTTATTTTTAAACAACTAAGTTTTGGGTGGCTTTCTATGTAACCATAGATATTTACAACAGAATTTGGTACCTGGAGGTGGAGTACTGCCACAATGGAAAGTTAAAATTTGGGCCATTGGCTTTGGGGACCAAACAGCAGGAAGGGGATGGGAGATTCTGGAGTAAACTGGTAATGAAAAGTGGGAGGAAAAGGAGAAAATTATTATTGAAGGCTGGAAAAAAGGCATCTCTTGTTTTCTAATGATTGATAATCAGGTATGCTGGTATATCTGGTAATGTGAGAAACAGAAAATATACCTAGGACATAGCCAATCTGGATATGGAGACATCTAGATAGAATCTTGACAGTGTCTACTGATTTCTTTTAGACAAGTATAATAAGGTATGAATATAGAGAGATGAGAAAAAAAGGTCTATTCAGGTTTAAGCAAACCTTAGATGGAATATAAGAAGCCAGACTTGCTGGTTTTATAAATAAAGCTGTATCACATTTCCAACTTCTCCAGGTGGAAAAAAAAAATTCAAAGAAAGACATGATATGAAGGTAATGACCATCTCAAAGGTGTGGCTATAAGATACTCACTAAGATTTTAGAAAGTTTTAAGGATATACCTCAGACTTTGAAGGAGTTGAAGGGCCCCTGACTCAGGCCAAGGCAGAAAGGTACCTGTGGGTAAAGAGATTTGTGGGTTTATATTTTGACCGACAGAGTGTACCCAAAAGAGTTTTTAGTAAATTTATAAAAATGTAAGAGAATTGTACATGTAGAAGCATCATCAGCTTGAATTGAATAAGACAGATACAGTTCAAACTGTAGAGTACTTTCTATGGGTGGGAAATAGGATAAGAAGGCTACTCTGCTGCAAACTTGGCTGTTTATTATAGAAACAGAAGAGTAATTCGGAAGGCAGGATCAAAACCGTGGGAGAGGTGGAGAGCCAAGGGTCACAGAGAATCATTCCTGGGAAGAAGGACTGGGACTCACTAATCAAGGATCTGGCAACATGCACCTGGCTGGATTTCAGAATTACTATGGGCCAATGACTGTTAGGTGACTCTCATTTCCCTCCTGAGTTATCCCATCTCTGTGTCACCCCTGTATGCTGTGTTTGTGTGTGACAGAAAACTTACTTCTTTATCTCACAGGTCTACAGATTGAGAGGAACTGTGCTTAGGGAGCTATACCCCAGGAAGGCTCATCTGCTTAGGTAATAGAATCCTGGACCTCAAGCTTGAGTGGAGGCCATAATGAGAAGGGACTTCTGGGTCTTAGGAGGGTGTGTGTATTTTCCATGTAGGAGGAATGTAAATAAAAGGTGACCTGAGGGCAGATTGTGGCAGATTAAAGATGAATGCAAATTCTTTTACCTTCCTCCTGTTGAGAGGTAGTGTTTAATCTCTTTCCTTCTGAATCCAAGCTGGCCTTGCTGAATTGCTTGACCAATAGAATATATAAGAAGTGAGCATGGAAATTGTGAGGTGAGGGCATTAGAAGCCTTGTAGTTTCTGCCTAGATCTCTTGTAACATTTGCTCTTAGAACAATCTTTTTTAGAATCCACTGTTATTCTGTAATAAGCCCAAACCATGCAGAGACCACATGTAGGTGCTCAATAAGTAGCCCCATACCAGCTCCCATCTCTCAGCCAACATTTACTGGTAGCCATATGAGTTGTCATCTGGGACATCCAGCCCAGTTGAGCCTTCAGATGACTGTAGCCCAGTTGCCACCTGACTGTAACACATGAGAGGCCAGTCCAGTCATGAACCATGAGAGATAATAGTAAATTTGTTGTTGCCAGTTACCTAAAATCTCTGAGCTTCATTTTCCTCATCTATGAAGTGGTGATCAAAACAGAACCTGCTTAATGGATCTGTTGTGAGAATGAAAAGAAAGAATGTATGAAAAGCCACAAGTGCAGTGACAAGAAGAGGGTGGGTCCATAGTTAATTACTGTGGTTTGTGAATCAATGTGAGTTGCCCACTTTTGTCTAAAAGGTAGATGAGGTAGATGAGAAACTTAGGGCCATGTGGGAGGAATTAATTTAAGAACCTGGTCGTCTGCTAATGACCTGAGAGTAGCACCTTGTGTTGGCTGTCCATTTTGGCATAAGCCATGAGGGGATTTTGAGTCACTGGAGAAGAGTTGTGAAGAAATCTTGGAGTGCGCCAACAAGTATAAACACTTGTGCCTTTGAAGATGAGGCTTTTATAATTCCATAGATGGCACTCGCCACCACCACATGAGCTGAGCAGGCCTAGTTCATAAAGGCCACAGTGAGCAGTTTAGAGACCTAGTCTTTGTCACCTTGAGATTCTTGGGCTTCCCAGCACAGCAAGCACGAGGATCTGTAACAGGGCCTAGGACAGTGTTGCAGCTCACTATGCATACCTGTGGGTTGGTGAAGGCAAATGTAAAGTGGCTGGACCCCTGCAGAAGGATTTAAGCAAACGGCATACTGGTGTTCAATAGAACATCATACTAATCTGTTCAGTGAGAGCCTGGTCACTCATTCAACAATCATTTATCACACACCTCTGTGGACTGGGTTCCGTGCTGTGTTCTGGAAATCTACAGCACATACGAGACAATTCCTCCCCAAGGGACTCCTGATCTTGCAGAGACAGATGATAAGCAGGAAGTGTGACCAAAGGGTAAGTGCCACAGGAGAGGGGATGTGGGAGCACAGGGAGGGGCCCAGTCTGACTTCACATATGCTCTGCTGGGTGACAGGGTTCTGTAGGGGAAGTCAGTGGGGCATGAGCTGTGTCTGGACAAAAGGACAGGCTCAGGATGGACGGAGCGAAGCAGGCAGAGGCCACAGACCAGGGTCCACGCTGGACTCCGGGACCATAGCCTGCCCCGCCTGAGGCCCAGCCTGGGAGCCTGGCGGGTCTGCTCCACGTCTCTCCCAGGGCCAGCAAAGAGCGCCTCTCACAGGCAGCTTACAGCAAAGCATCTCAACTACGTCTTGCTTTTGGCTCCAAAGATGACTTCTGTGTGGGCGAATCTTTTTCTTCAAGTATTCTATTACTTTTTATTGCTTATGCTTTAAAACATTTTTTACAAAAGCTAAAATAAACTGCCACAGAGTTCAAAATGGCAGATTGCGACTAGAGCCAGTATCCTTTCCCTCCCAGCTCGGGCTGGTCTGCCAAGTGATCTCATCCATACTTGGTGAGGCTGTGCCTCCTCCACACCCATCCTCTCCTTCCTCTCACCTCCCCAATTCCCAGCTGCGCGGGGCTCTCAGCAACACCAGCTGTGGTAAGAGGATTGGATCCTGGGCTGAGATCGGGCCTGAACTCTCCTTGGGGCTTGGCTGAGGGACTTCACTTGTGTCCTTATTTGGAAGCTGAATTGCCTACTTGGGATAGGGACCCAGGATGACGTTTCTGTCAGTGATAGTATCAATGCTCTACTTCTTTTCCCATCCTGATTGTCCAGGCTGAGTCAGGAATTTCGTTTTCCCGGGAGTATCCTGTACAACATGGGCCAGCTGTCCTCATTTACAATCTGAGTGTCATGTTCACCAGCATCGGTCAGTGAGGGTCCCAGTGCTGGCCTGGGAGCTCCTCCAGGGCAGGGACCCACACCGAGCTAGCCTCCTGACCTCTGGAATGGCTCAGGAGGGTTTGTTTATTTAACCTGTATATCACACAGGTAGCTGGCAGCTCTTATTATTGGGCGGAAGGGTCTTCTCCAGCCAAGTAATAATAACAATAATGGTGATGAAACACTATTACCATCTGTTAAGCCCTAATACCTTGCCAGGTACAGATAAGCACTTTACACCCTTTATCTGATTTGAGAGTCAGAATTTCTGAGTGGGTGTCATTCCCATCACTTCACAGATGAAGAAATGGAATCTCAGAGGGGTGGGGCAATTTGCAACAGCCTGGTTGATGGGGCTCAGAGCTGTGCCTAGGGTGGTCAATCCAGAAAATTTTGACTCTTGCTCATGTTTGCTGTGGATGCTCAGGCTAAGACTATGGAAGGGCCCAACTCTGCAGAATTCCCCAGGTGCCAGAAGACACTTTTACACCTGAGTTCCTCTCAGGTATCACCAGGCTATGCAAAGAGATAAATGCTGTCCCAATTCCCACTGAAAGTGAGCAAACCAGGCCTGGGGCTCCAGTGGACAGAGCAGGGGCTGAGGGATTCAGCAGGTCTGTTTATTTCACTCTGCATTTGACCTGGCACTACATTCACCAAGGAACTCCCAGTGAATGCAGAAACCTTTCCTCTGCCTCGGGAACATTTCCATACAAACAGGAACACCACACAGATGACAAAAATTAAGATGTACTCTCTAGCTAACCCTGCTGTATTATTTAAAACAATTGCTGTATGATTTTCCTTTCACACAACCATGGAAACCCCGCTGAAAGGATTTAATACAATTTATTGTGTGAAGCCTAAGAAGAAATCTGTTTCCTCAGTGCTGGAAAGCAAAGCAAGCCAATTCCTCTGCACTTCCTACAAAGTGTGATGGATGCAAATTGTGGACTGGTGACCTCACCCAGCAGGGACCGAGCTTTCTGGGAAAGCTTTCTGGAGATAAGTGGACCTGCTTCTTTCAGAGGCAGTGGAAAACAAAGCTGGTGCCAGAGGAATGATAATCTCCTTTGATGTGCCCGGAGCTGCGTGATAATTTCAGAGAGGGAGGCACAGCTCTGAGTGGCAGGACCATGGAGCTTTGCAATAAACACAAGAGACAAATTTCCCTGGCAGGCTACCTTGGAAGTCTCTCCATGGTCAGGCTCTTACAGGTATCTCAGGCTTTAGGAGTGGGATTCTAGGAAGAAAGGGAGCCTAAAACACTGGGGATTTTAATGAAGAGGGTGGGCTTGCCTTGCGCCTGGGACCAGTGGCATTGGTTAACCTTACAAGCCCATTAGGAAACCGCCCCCCCCCCCCAGAGCTTCAGAAACCACTGATGCCTAAACCCCAGGCCTAATTGACTAGATTAGAATTTGTGAGGCCGGAATAGGGAGATAGGCCTTGGTATTTTTAAAAGCTCTCCTGGTGATTGGAATGTGCAGTTAGAGCAGAAGGATAGCCCGGGCTTTGGGGCTTGGGCTTCTTCAGGCTAAATTCTTTTTATCTGTTTTCTTTCTGGTTCCCAGCAAGAGACCCAGTGCCTGATGATCTGTAAACCTAAAAGGGCTGCTGTGACACAAATCTAGACTTTTCAGTCCAGCTCTTCATCCCCAGATTCAGTGGGTGGTGGGAAGAATGTACTTTGCACAAGAATTCCCTCACTTTGGGGAAGCTGGGTGGGGGTGGGGGGGTCATTGGACTACTTTGTACTATTTTTGCAATTTCCTGTGAGTCCATAATAATTCCTAAACAAAAAGCTTTTAAAAAAATCAGCTGAAGACTTGTATGCAAATTCTGGATTTGTTACTTATTAGGTATGAGACTCAGGGAAATTCAAGACTCTCTGGGCCCTTTCCTCTGGAAGATGAGGATAATTATTTCTGTTTATTGAATGATCAGATAAGAAAAAAGAGGTCTAAAACATAGATGTTATCTAGGGCCTCTTTGTTAGTTGAGATTGTTCAAACTGTCTTAGTCTGTTTTGTGCTGCTATAACCGAATACCCGAGACTGGGTAATTTATAAATACAAGAAATTTATTTCTAATAGTTCTGGAAGCTGGGAAGTCCAATATCAAGGCACCAGCAGGTTTGGGGCGTGTGAAGGGCTTGGTCTCTGCTTCCAAGATGGCACCTTGAATGCTGCTTCCTCTGGAGGGAAGGGACAGTATTTCTCACATGGCAGAAGAGCAAAAGAGAGCAAGCCCTCTCTGTAAGTCCTGTTTATAGCAGCATGAATCCATTCATGAGGGTTCTGCTCTTATGACCTAAATACCTCCCAAAAGGCCCAAACTTTCAACCCTGTTGCATTGGGGATTAAGTTTCAACCTGAGTTTTGGAGGGCACAAAGGCATTTAGACCATAGCACTACAAACTACAGATTATGGGACATGTAATTATTTCCTTGAGTCATGGAAATTTCTGGATAATTTACATGGCTGTAGTAACCTTAGGTTTTGAGCTCCTGTTTCTACTAAACTAGTCATTTTAGGCATTGGTTCACCCCAAACAAACTTCTCAGGCAGCATTTTGTGTGTGCAGGTGACTGTACCAAAGGCTTGGGAAGATGATGTAGGATCAGAAAATGAGTCAAACACAGAGTCATCCAGTCTTGTTTCTAAATGCTCCTTGGCCTCCTCCACATCACTTGGCCCTTACTTCTCCTGCTTCCACCTTTCCTTATACCTTCTCCTCAACCCTCAAATTTCTGCCCTATTCTACTGGGGATCACTTTATACATTTTGTTTCTTTCTTTGACTTTCATCGTTCTTCCAGGAAGCTTCTCAAAGTATTTTCCAACATATCCAGCCCTTTGAAAACTCCATGGGAGCTTCATTCAGTAGGTCAACAAAAGCCAGCCCCTGAGTCTGACCCAGGTGTGATGATAGTCACAGTCGGCTCAAGTTCACTGTCACTATACCCTCACATCCTACACCACCCACCTCCAGCCCTGTGGAAGATCCAGAGAATTAGAGGTGGGAATGCACCAAATTCTCACTGATTTTCCAAGTTCAAATCTAGAGATTATATTCTGGGCTTTGGGGGAATTAAAAAATCCAGTATTCTTAGGAAGAAAGTGCGTGTGGAAGACTTCCTGTACTTGAATGAAAAATGGCATTTTGAGAAATGTAAACAAGTGAGAAGGCTTAGAATTAAATTTTATTTGAAATACCCAAGTTTATAAAACAGGAAAGAAAATGCACCAGGCAAAGTGGCCTCTGCCAAGCCCTGCACCTTCAAGAGGAATTTGGAGTCATGTTGCTGTCCACAGAGCCTCCTGATAACAAGCCCTTCTGGAGAGAGCATGGATCTCAGGGATAAGGAGGGCTGGTGTTCTGCAAACAGTTCCTTGTTTGTTCTCTTTCATGCGGTGGGAGAGGGTGGGGCTGCATGCACTTGGATGACAGGAAACTTGAAACAGATAACTAGAAGTTGGAAGGGATCTGATTGGTTCCCATGGCCTAGTATTAGCTCCAGAAAGCCTTCCTACCCTTTTCTCCCCTGAGGAACTGCATCAGACCCAGAGTGGCCTTGTCTGGGATGGTGTCCCTGAGAATCGTCTCCTCACCCAGGCAAGTTGAACAGCCTCCCTGTGCCACCACGGGGAGGCTGTTCCTGCCTTCACCAGAATGGTCTTTACCTTCTGCTTGCAATTGTTTGCTTACATGTGGGTCATCCTTACCAAGCTGGTGAGGTTGTCAAAAGCAGGGAACATATCTTCTCCAGCACAGAACAGGGTCCCTGCCTGGTGCAGAGAGGGCATTTGACAAATGTTTGTTGAGAATTAATGAGCAAATGGTGAAAACAAGAGCACTGAGTTTGCTAAGGTTATTTTATTTTTTACTTATTTTGTAAGACAGAGTTTTACTTTGCCTCCTTTGGTAGAGTGCTGTGGTGTCATAGCTCACAGCAACCTCAAACTCTTGGGGTTAAGCAATTCTCTTGCCTTAGCCTCCTGAGTAGCTGGGATTACAGGCTCCCACCACAACACCGGGCTATTTTTAGAGGCAGGGTCTTGCTCTGGCTTAGGCTGGTCTTAACCCCTGAGCTCAGGCAATCCACCCGCCTTGGCCTCTGAGAGTGCAAGTTTATTTATTTTAATATTATGCAAAACACAGAGCAGACATCACCTCCTGCTCCCAAATCCTTTGAATTGGTTAATCAACAAGTTATTATTGAAGACAGCTATAGCTGAGAACCAGGTGAGAGAGAAGCCATGGTGACTGCATGCTTGTAGGGGTCTAAATCAGCTGCGTAATAATGATGCTACTCTCATTGTGAGAGCCGTTCTTCTTTAGTGTTCAGGGTTCCACTTATAAAGTACCTTCCTTAATTTAAAAAATATCCTAGCGAGGATAAAAGAGCATATTTTACAATTTCTTACCAGCAATCACTTGCTAGCTGTGATATAGCAAGATTAAAATTCAGATCTGCAAGACTTCATACTCTGCTCTCATATACTTTTCCTTGGAATAATTCATTTAATTCATTTCTCAAGAAAGGAGTTAAGTACTTCTAGTGGGTAGGGATGTGCCTCTTAGAAGCAGAAAGCCCGGCTCAGTTACTAGTGACCCCACTGTCCTCCCTCTGGGGTCTCCTGCGCCTGGCCTGTGACATGTCAGGATTTCTCAGCTTCAGGTTAACAGTGGCATTGGGATGGAGATGGACATGGAAAGCTGATGAACTACTTGCTAAACCTTGATGCTTCTGCCTATTCAGTGACTTGGACTGAGACAGCATGACACGTGCTCATCTCTACCCTGTGGGAACCTTCTCTATGCAGGCACTTTCTAGGTGCAGGACAGTCACGGTTACTGTCTTACAGTGGAGAAAACAGACATTTCACCAAGAACTGATTATAAATGTGAAAGTTAACGTGAAGGAGAAGTGTCATGCAAACCAAGGGTGTCCCAGGAGTGGTGGCAGGGGCTGAGAACAGGGCCCCCATATGCCACTGTGCAGACTGTGGTCTGTGAATGGCACCTCCTGGTATTACCCTGTGTCCTCAACACGGCAGTTCTGGATGAGAGGGATGAAATGACATGGAAATTGAAAAGGGAGAAGAGGATTAGCCAGGTTAAAAAAGGAGGAAGAGCCTTCCAGAAAGAGGGAATGACATATGCAAAGGCCCCGAGGCGGGAGAAGCTGAGCATGGTCAGAACTGAAGGAAGAACAGCCTGGCTGAGCAGAGTAGTGGGGGCTGCTCCTAGAGGGAGGAAATAGCCTGTCATGCCAGGGCTCCTAGGCCTCCAAGGAGGTCTGATACTATTCTAATTGCAATGGGAAAACAGTGGAGGGTTTTAGAGCTGGGAATGATAGATCTGACTTCTGTCATTGCCGGTGGGAGATGGGTTGGGGTGGCAAGGTTAGAGGTATACAGACAGCTCAGGAGCCTATTGCCAGAGCCAATCTGCACAGGGCCTGGTATTGGATAACACAATAAACCTTGGCTTCTTTTTCCTTCTCTCTTTCATAATTGTGACATGCTTTGTATTTCAAATTCGTTATTTCATTTGATTCGGATAATAGAACTTTCAATTCATTTCATTTGATCTTTGTAATAGCCAAAGAGGTGAGGTAGATACGATGATCATCTTTCGAACCTTCAGCAACCAACGCTTTGAAGGGAACAATCCCTTTCACAAGATCCAACAGCCAGTAACTCCTAGAACTGGTTCTTAAACCAAATCAAGGAACTTGACTGACCCTCAGTTCCACTATGTCATGCAATGTCCCAACTAAATCATACAATTACTTTTTTAAACACAGAGAAGTAATTTAAAATTTCCAGGAGTCATGACTTGCAAGAAGAGAAAGACAGACAAGAAAAATACCAGTGAAAGAGCTGATGTTTCCCCAGGAACACCCTGGGTTATCCAAACTTCAGTTTAATTGAGTTAAGAATGCTATATTTCATCAGAGTCACAATGACTCTTCTTTTCATCTTTATTTACCCTCATGTGGCCCACAGAAAAGGATCCAGTGTGCTCCAAGTCTCAGAAGACAAATTTTTGCTCATTAAACCCCAAACAGAGTTTAAGACATAAACCAACCAGAATTATTTACACTGAATGAGGCAAACTTTCCTTTCAAAGACTTGCGTTTCCTCTGGAAACACGCGCTACCTGAGCCATAGCCACCAAAATATGTATTTTCTATCCCTTTTAAGGAAAAGCTACCTTATTGCCAGACCTCAAACACAACATCCCAAATGGAGGCAGACGTACAGCAGGGGCAAAACTCAGGTTCAAAAGCAGCTCTGTTCTCTCCACCTGGGGACTCCCATCTGAAACTGTCTGTGGATAGTGTTTAATATTCTGCAAATCTTCTCCTGAAAAGAGATTGTGTCACAATGGCATTATAATGTTCTTCCCTAAGACCCCTCCTTGTCTAGGAGCCAACAGCTCAAACCTTGAACAAGTCATTCCCAGACCCTCCTCCAGCGTCTTCTGTGAAGGAGGAGAGGCGTGACAGCAGTCTTATTTTGCCTTTGTCCTTGACACTGGGGAATACCAAGTTGCCATAACCTCTAGTTTGGGGTTTGAAACTATAATAAGCAATTGGCCCTCTTCACTTTTATTTTTTGCCAGTTTGTCAAAATTAATTTATTTGAATGTGCTATTTTGCTGGAATTTCTATGCAAATTACTAATCCCGATCCTTAGTCTCTATGAAAGCATAAAACTTAGATGTGGGCCAGTATGGCCCCGTGGGAGATGGAGAACTGTAAACATGAAGAGGGAATTTCTTCAGTAGTCCTGAAGAAATGGGGGAGGAGGGCACCAGCCCCGGGGCTGCCATGGTCCCCAGACCCCCTGGCTGGAAGATTTGGGCTCAGGCATTCGAGAGAGGCTCTTGTCCTGACAAGGATGCCAGGCACATCCTCCTTGGCTGGGCTTGGTTGTCACCATGAGAAACTGTGACCGCTTTCCCCAGGCCACTGCCCAAGGTGGAAGGATGAGGGTAGGTGCTAGTCCTTGTGTGACGTGTCGGGCCACTTGGAACTCAGGTCTGGGGAGAAAGGTCAGTGGGGGACTGGCGTGGCTATCACACAGGCGCAGCGGACGAGGCCCTCGGGCGCACCCTGCTTCTCTTCTCCTGCTTATGCCCTAGGCGTCCCTGTGCTTGGATTTGCTCAAGCGTTTAGGCCACTTCTTGACCCTGTGAGGGACCTTTCCGATCTCCAGACATCTCTTTGATTTTGCTGTCTTCCTGGATTTCTGTCCCTCCCACTCTGCCACCCCCCTTCGCATTTTCCTCAGTGATGGCACTTAGTGATAATTACGGCACTTACTACATCTGCTGAGGATTATCTGTGCACAAATTTGGATCCATTAGGGTTTCTTGATTGCAAGTGACAGAAAGTGACTCTGATTGGCCAGGACAAAGGAAGGTAGATCAGGTGCTCATAGAATTGGAAGGAGTGTGGGAAAACCAGGCTAGGAAACAGGTGAGAGGACAGAGAAGCCTCAGAGTGGCATTGTAGCAGGACTGAGCACTCAGGGTACCACCACAGCACGGGGGTGACTCTGATGCTCAACACTCAGACATGGGGAGCACTTGTTCCTGTGAGTGGTCTAAACTTGTCCGCTGTGGCATGAGGCCACTGAAGAGGGTTCTGGGGGAAGGGGCTTTTGATCGCCCTGTTTCGAGGGCAGGTGCCGGGTTTACCATCCCACTATGACCAAAACCAGAAGGAAGCCCAGGGTGCTGTGCAGGAAGGGGGTGAGTACTGGGTGGGGCAGAGCAGAGCACAGAGCTCTCTACACTGTGTCCCCTCCCTTTTGTACCCCCAGTACAGAGTCTCTGTTAATGCAAATATCCTCAAATAGAGAGCAGACCTGGGGGACCCAGACGGGAGGCTCGGGCTGCAGGTTCAAAGCGGGGAGGAGAGAGGGCCCCAGGAAGGGTGTGAGGGATGCCCGTGACTTCCTCCTGCTTGTAACTGCTAGTTCTGAACTAGCAGGAAACTGGGGGCAGAGGCCTCTGGGACCCCGGGAGGAGTCTCTCCCAAGTCCCCTGTGGCCGCAGTCCCAGCTATTCAGGTGAATCTCCAGGAGCCAGAAAAAGGCAGGAGTTAGTGCAGCTGGAACTCACACCTGCTCTCCCTCTCCTGGGGGCTCCTTTGCTGTCCTAACAGCTAATGATGGCTGTCTGTGTCCCCTCCTTTTCCCCCATGTCCAAGCTGGAAGTCTGCCTGCATACATTTTCTGAAGCAATTTAAAAAATACAGCATCTCATAAAGATTGGTGGTTGAGTTACAGTTTTTTTGTTTGTTTGTTTGTCTTTTGGCAGTTTTTGGCCGGGGCCAGGTTTGAACCCGCCACCTCTGGTATATGGGGTCAGCACCCTACTCCTTTGAGCCACAGGTGCCGCCCAGGTGGACTTACAGTTTAACCTAGGCTGAGAGTTATGTTCTAATGAGAAAAGTTATGTCGGCTCAGCACCCATAGCCCAGTGGTTAGGGCACCAGACACATACACTGGGGCTGGCAGGTTCAAACCTGGCCCTGGCCTGCTAAACAACAATGACAACCTCAACAAAAAAATAGCCGGGTGTTGTGACAGGTGCCTGTAGTCCCAGCTACTTGGGAGCCTGAGGCAAGAGAATTGCTTAAGCCCAAGAGTTTGAGGTTGCTGTGAGCTGTGACGCCACTGCACTCTACCAAGGGTGACCAACAACAAACAAAAACAACCCCCCCCCCAAAGTTATGTTTTCTGAAGTGTTGGTGATGGCCCTGAGATGTCATGTCATCACAGTTTCTTCCTCTCTAAAGTGGCGAGGGCTTGGGGGGCTCATAGTGTCTCCATTCTTTATGGCCCACCATGCTCAAGGAGGATTCCACTGCTCAGCCAGGATGCATGGGAGCCTCATTTATTTGGGGCAGGTCTCAGAATTGAGAGGCACAGCTGGTCTCCTAGGTGACTGCCACGCTGCATCAAGATAATCTATTTCCTTTGCCTGTTTTCCCTTGGAAAGGGCTCTGGGAAAAGAACCCAGAGGCGTGACAGAGTGGGGAGAAGCCAAGGGTTTTAATATACATGTGGTGACATTTTGGACCATGTCAGCATCTCCAAACCGAGCTGGCACAGACAGACAGCTCACAAGAGGATGCTTTTGGCTCATGTTTTGCTTAAAAACAAAATAGAAATTCACCAGGAATCCAAAATACCCTTCAGCAGAAAAGGAAGGACACCTAGGACAAATCAGGGGTCGTGTGGGAGGAAGGATGAGCCATCACTACTGCCTACACTTTGGAGAGCTGCACGTGGGCACGGCGTGAAAGAGCCCTCGGGGTCCTGTAACCTTCTATCACTTAGCAATCCCCAAACTCATTTGAACATTCTTATTTTCTTATTTCTTCTCACAGAACACTCACTACTTTGTATTGGCTCTTTGCACATATACTTTTATGAACTGACCCCAGGGTCTCTCCAATCTGTCTCCATAGGGTTGTCGTGACATGTTAGGCAGCTTGTAAAGAAATGACTCAATTAAAAATCATTCGGTGCTTACCACAAATCAGGTACTGTGCTGGATACAAAAAAGATAAATTAGTAAAATTATGTGGGTCTCTTTCCTGGAGGAACTTGTAGTCTACAGTGAAAGAGACACAAGACGAATGACATGAACTTGCCTCCACAATGGAAAGTACTTGGATCGCAGAGCTAGAGAGACCCCCAGGGGCAGGTCAAGAGATGATACCAGAGACTTGGTGGGTGCGCTTGGCCACGGGGATGCATCAGGCTCGGGCAGGTTAGAGACCCCCAGTGTAGATTCCAGCTGGGTCCTGGAGGGACAGTAGTTTGCAATCTGGATGATCACAGTGAGAGTATGGGGAAGGCTTTGGTGGGACACAGGAGGCAGGATCTGGTCAGGCAAGAGCAGAGGCTCAGAGGGCAGACCAGGCAGCCACAGCTGCATCAGCAACTATGGCCAGGAAACTGCACTGTTTCCTGCGTTACACCGTCCATATCTATGGAGCTTGCTGTGAATCCATGGGATCTTCTAGAAGCCCCATTCCAGCTCTGGGCCTCAGCTTTCTCATCTGATAGATCTAGGTGGCTCTACTGTTCCATAATTATTTGTCCCTTGTGTTAGTTTCCTAGGGATGGCATAACAACAAATTAACACAGACTTGATGGTTTAAAACAATAAAACTTTGTTTGCTCACAGTTCTGGAGATGATGCTGCCCCTGAGACTGGAGAGAATCCTTCCTTGTCTTCCTGGGTTTTGGTGGTGCCAGCAGCCTCTGGGACTCTGGCATTCAGCTGTATCACTTCTGTCTCCGCTCCTCTCTCAGTCAGCTCTACTGTTGTCTTCAAACCTCCATCCTTATAAGGACACCACTCATTGATTTAGGGACCCTCCCAATCCAGGAACCTCTGCTTAATTACATCTGCAAAGACCCTATTTTCAAATAAGGTCACATTCACAGGTGCTGGAGACCAGGACTTTCACACATATTTTGGGGGACACAGTTCAACCCTCCTCTACAACCTTCCATAGACTGAAGGGATCGACTTGCCCAAGGCCTGTTGAATCACCTTATAGTCTACGTCATAAGTCAAAAAAGAGTCAAGACTGGCTATGTTTACAGATGACATACTGGTTGACAAGCATGGCATTGGGTTCCTCACCAAGTCTCCCAGCTGCTGCTCTCACACCCCCGTGGTTCTCTACTGTGCTCCAAGGAGTGTGATAAAATACAAAGGCAGTCATGCCACTCACCTGCTCAGCACTGTTTGGGGGCTCCACCTCGACTGAAGCACAAATGCTTTATTCCACTGCCGCCCTTCCTGCTTTGGTCTCTGCCCCCCTTGGCCTGGGCTCAGGATTTGCTCCCCCAACACATCGGAGAACTGAGTAGTCAGAGGGCGCTGAGTAGTCAGGCGGAGGGGAGAAGCAGCCAGCCTTCAGGGGACAGATGGGATGTGGTTGCAGGACTCTGGGGGCTGCCGCACAATAGGACAAAAGGTGTGTGCACCAGAGGAAGGCAGTAGGGGTTCTGTCAAAAACAAATGGAAAGTGACCATCTAATGCCCGAGGGGCTCCTGGGATGAAGGCTTGTCTCGCGGTGTGTGAAACCACTGTCACTACTTACCAAGTCTGGTGACACTAGATTGGATTAGGGTGATGGCCATTAAAATAAGACAAGTGGAGAATATAAATGTCTTAACACAATAACTAAGACAATGAGGTGATGGCTATGTTAACCAGTTTTATGAAAGTATTTCAAATTGTATATAAACCAGCACATTGTACCCCATAATTACATTAATGTACACAGCTATCATTTAATAAAACAAAACAAAACAACAAAAAAATAAAAACGAGACAACCACACCATGGGCACTCGCATGAGGAGGTACCTCCCTTCTTTCTCCTCCCCACCCAACATCAGAAAGAGGGTGTCTGGTGCCTAGAAGAGTCATGGGGGGTGGGGCGAGGACACAGACCCTGACCCACAGGGCCCAGCCTGTGGGAGCTCCGGTTCCAGGAGGCACCAGACAGCCTCATATTGAAACAAACATAAGCTCACAGCTTGAAAATAGATTGCATCAAGTCACAGTGGAGAATACAAACACTCTAATGGCTAAAAGTGACGGAGTGTAGCTGCTGGCATTAACTAAAAAAATAAAATTGTGTTAGGTTCATGCATGGCAAATTGAGACTCTTCCATAATCTTCAAGATGAGGAAACTGAGGCAAAAGATGTTAAGTAGCTAGCTCACTCAGTTCTGAGGAAAATTAGATTATGCCTGGGTCTTGGCATTTTACCCGAGTGCTCTAGATTTTAGGTGTTATTATTTCAAGCAGAGAGGAAAACGTGGAAAAGCACAGGAGGGGAACAGCAGATGCCCTGCTGAACCCTGCACTGCCTCCATCTGGCCACTTGCTATGTATTTGTACAGTAGCGGGGCTGTCACTTTGCATCTCTGCCGGCCCACTTGGCTGTGTGTTCCTCCCTGGTACAGAATAAATGATGAAGGAACGAGAGAACGAACACGGAATGAATGGAGTGAATAAATTCAACGAAATTCCTTTTTCTAATTCCAGGAGTGAAGAGGAGACCTGGTGGGTAGGAGAAGCTAAAATTGCTGGGCTGCTGAATAAAGATGGTGATCAACTTGGGTTTGGTGTATTTTATTTGGGAAGCAGGCTGTAACATGCTTGGGTTTGTGAGAGGGTGAATGAGAATGGTCTGACCCCTTTAACTCAAGTTCCATAGTGGTGCAGGGTGTGGGCGGGGTTGTAGTTCAGGTGGTGTCTTTCTCGCCTTCAGGGAGGCTTTGGCAGCACTCTCCACTTGCTTTTTATGCTTCTCCTGTATTATTTCCAATAGGGAAAGGTTGTGCATTAGATTCAGTCTTTAGGAGGTCAATGTTACATGGCAGGAAATGTTCCATGTGCTCTTATTTTGCTTCAGTAATAAAAAAGAACCAGCAGAAACCAACTTTGTAAGGCAAAATCTTGACCAGAAAGGCAGTCCTGGCCCCATTTGCTGAAATTTAGCAAAGTATGGCACTTTAACTTAGAGTTTTAAAGAGACGTTCTCCCAATCCCACACAACTTTAGTCCCATGAAATTATTCCTGGAAGAAAAGCACTAACTATTCTTAGTGCCGGAACCTGAGTTTCCCAGGCTTCGCCAATACAAAGGGGGAGGCATGTGGGTGGCTGTTCTATTCTCAGCATTTGGGAGTCCGGCATGCGATAGCTGTTCAGTAAATATGTGTGGATGGGAATGGAATTGAATCTGGACTTCTCATGGAGAAAATAGCTGGTTGGTAGAGGGCTGTCTTCTTTTTTTTTTTTTTTTTTTTGAGACAGAACCTCAAGCTGTCACCCTGGATACAATGCCGTAGCATCACAGCTCACAGCAACCTCCAACTACTGGGCTCAAGTGAGTCTCCTGCCTCTGACTCCCAAATAGCTGGGACTACAGGCGCCCGCCACAGCGCCCGGCCATGAGGGCTGTCTTCTTAAGTGGCTAAATAAGTGGTCAGTTGCGATCATAGCCATGAGAGTTGAAAGTAGACAACTCATGCTAAGGAGATGCCATCCATGGGCCTCAAGATCAGTGTGGTTGTAGAAGATTTTAACACGCATTTCTTTCTTAAAATGGACAGTCGACATCCTGTGATCTCTTCTTTGGCTCTTCAGATGTTGAAATTTTATTTTGGTTTTAAAAAGGATCAAATACATTTATATAGTGCCTCCGAGGCACCTGGCCCTATGCTAGGTGCTGGCATAGGACATGGTTCATGTGTTTGTTGGGCTTGACTTCTACCCTGGAGACAGATATATAAGCAAAAACGGGGTGATAAATGATGTGCAAAGAACTGTGGCTATTTTCTTCTTCAATATTCAGGCAGAAAATCTAAACACATTAATACACGACTGGCTTAGTACAGCCTCTGGCACACAGTAAGTGCTCAATCACTCTTGTTATTTATTGCCATGCGATCGTCAGTTCTTCTACACTCTAGGCACAGATAGGTATTTGTGTCATTTTTCTCTATTTGACTTTGAAGTCCTAAAAGGTAAGGCCTTTCGCATCTGTGTATCCACAGCATCTACCCAGTAGGCGCTCAATAAATATCCCACACACAAAAGAATGAATGAAGGGCAAGGAGCAGTCTAAACCAAGGGATGCATATTCCCTTTAAGCAGTCTCTCATGCTTTACTTTCAAGTAAACCATGTTGTTGGTGTTGGGGGTTGGGGGTCCCGGTTCCCTGAACTTAGCTGACTTGGTTCAATTACTGGCTGAGCTAGAAAGTTCAACTGAGGCACCATGGTAACCAAAAGCAAAAGTGAGTGGAAACTGAAATAAAACTAAAAGGACACAGGCAGTGTGGGTAGCAAGTGAAAGTAATCCACAGTTTCAGGGTAACAAAGACAGGTTTTATTTAGGAAGAAAAAAGGGAAAGTTTAGAGACTCTTTCAGGGAATTGGAAGTGGGTCCCTCTCATGAAGGAAAAAAGGTAAGAGAGACAGAGCTGGGAAGGCCTGCCCGGTTATAAACACCCTCTCCATTGGAAATTGGCCCCAAGTGTTTCACTGGCCTCCCAGGCTCCAAGCAGTATTGCCCTTTCCTATTGGCCATTGGTTACCTAGGATACTTCATGCCCACATTCATATGGGCCCTCCAGACTTCTCAGGTCAGCAGGCCAGGGTCCCCCCTGCTCCCCACTCCCCGCCCTGAAACCCCTTTCTTAGTGTCCCTTCTCAGTTGGTTGATGAGCGTTTCGGGAAGGGCCTTCACAGCATCTCCCTTTTTCAGGGCAAACAGGCCATTTCCCCCAGGCTTTATGTCCTCAGAAGGTACCTGTAAGGAGATAAAATTTAAGGCAAAATGGATGAAACTTTATTTGAGATGTGCCTTTTGAAAGCATATAGATTTTCAGATGCAAAATCAAACCCACGGCCCCTTGGTGCCTGGTGGCTTCCAGATGCAGCCCCTTCTGGACCGTGTCTGCGTGCTCCCGTCAGACTCCCCTGATGCCCTCTGTGCTTGTGCTCTGTAGGGAGGAAGGCTGCAGCGTGGCCTTTGTTCACCAGCCTCCTCCAGGGCTCGCAAAGTGCTGCTCACACTGAGCTTCCCAGACCTTCTCCGTGGAGGACGGCAGACGGCTGGGCTCTCGCCCCATCACTCATCCAATTTGCGGCCTCGCACGCACTGTTGTCTGTGATTGCTGTTCTTATTGTCTCTCTGTGTGTGTGTGTGTCTCATTAAAGCTCATCCTCAATTAGGAAGAAAACAGCCTCCAGTTTAGGATTTTGTTTCTGACGTCGGAAGGCTGTTGGTCATCACAGTTAAGGGCGGCAGTTTGGAGATCAGTCAAACCTAGACACAAACTCTGCCCCTGCTTTTTTCTGACCGTGGGATTCCACGTGACCTCCCATGCCCCGGCTTCCCCCTAGTGTCATTCCCCTCACAGTGCCGTGGCGAGAGTCAGGTGAGCTAGGACAGGTACAGCTCTCAGGATGGACCTAAGTGTTGCACAAGTGCTCCAGCAATTCTAGCCATTATTAGTATGTATGACCACACGATAAACAGGGCACAAGTTTTTTTTTTTCTGGACGGGAAGAAAAAGAGTTGGGGAAGGAGTTTTGAATTTTGATTGTCTTAATAGAGCAAGCACCTTATGTAAATAGTTTGTTTTTTTTTTAATTTAAAAAGAAAATGAGAGCTTTCAGAGAAAATAAAAATTATGTTGTTAGTATGTGTTTTGCCCCTTCAGAAAGGGCAAAACACACACTGCCTCCCTGGGTGCCGGGCCCGGGACTAGAAGCTCACACTCTTCTAGCTGGGGGTACTTTAATCTTTACAATAGGGCCAGCTCCATGGGGCTTTAACATGTACAGATTGCTGGGCCCTTGCTTAATCTTGAGTTACCAGAAGAAGGTGGACATCAGAGGGCTGTCCCCGAGGGGTGGGCGGAGAGGGGCTTGTACAGATGGGTTAGCAACTAATGTGCCGCCGCAGGCCCGCCCTGAGTGGCTCAGGCTGGAAAGCGTGTGGGCAGTTATGCTTCTTCCTCTACTCTGAGGTCTTTCAATACTCTGAAGTATTTCTGTCCCAGAATCCACGTTCTGATCATTTTCTCTGCATTTGAACTTGTCTCAAGGCTGTGCCCTGGCCCTCTGGACAGGTGGAAAGATCCGCTGAGGATGTGACTATGACCTTACCCGCTGCGTGGCTCTCTTGCTCGCATTTTGTGGCAAGGCTTGAATGTGTGGCTGTCGATGGCCCTTTCAGGGTAACTCGATACTAACAGACCAGTGAGATGTGAGGAAATGGGCACGCTCTGCTCTGTCGCACCTCTCTGCAGGGTACCCGATAGCTCGCTGTGCTCACATGTGGGCATGTGATGACTTGAAGTCTCGAGTTGCCCGGGTCACTATAGATCTACTTAAGGGCCATTATGACAAGCACTGAACAAGGGATTAATATAAATCTGACAAATCAGGTTAGAAAATTTATTTATTTTTTCAGATTTCTTCAGTAGCATTCTTTCTTGGTTCAGGCTGAGTGATGGTGTTCAACGTGCACACTTACTCATCTTGACAGTTAACAAGGTAAACATGTCAGCATGCGATTTGCCAAATACTGTCTCATGAATTTCAGTTAGAAGTTGCCAAAAGGGTGCACACTTTGGAAGAGGCATACCTGTTGCAGTTGAAGTACTGGCTATGAAGCAGTTTGCTTCTACCTGCTCCATCTCTGTGTCTGCCTCTGATGGCTCCGTTACCGCGCCTGTGCCCAGGAGGCAAGTTCAGGAAGAAGCATTGTGGTGTGAGGGGGCCACAGGCAGGCAGTTGAGCAGGTCAAGGGTGCCCTGTGTTTACAGGCCAAAGGCACAGCCGATCTGCAGCACGGGCCATTGCTTTGACTATGACATTTGCGCATCTACAGATGAGCCGTGGCACAGGTAGGGGCCAGGCACTGCCAGGCTGCCTAAAGAGGGCCAGCATCCAGCCCTGGAGAGGACCTCACGCACCTCAGAGGGACCTGACGCATGGCTGGGGCTTGGTAATTCAGCAGTTGGGGACCCACGGTGTGTGACTCCCGTCTACCCTTGCATTACCCACCAGGCATTGGCTTGTCAGGGGCTACTGCATATCCTGCCCCATTTCCCTGCAGCCACACCAGCAAAAGAGAGCGCTTCTGGGCTGGTTTACTCCTTTCACCTGGCCTGCAGCCCTTGTCAAGTGTCTAGGGACAGGGAATGCTTCTAGGTCCAAGGTACAGTGAGCCTGAGTTTGAAGAACATGCTTTCATGAAAAGTTCAGTGCTACAAAAAATTCCCCTTCCCCCACCACTGCCTCCTGCCCTTGGTCATTTCCCATGCATGTACCCTGTCTCCGTGTCATTCTTATGTCCCTCTAACTTGTTGAGCTACAGCCCCTTTTTAATCCACATATATGACCCTGATAGTAAACCACCCATTGCATATGGGTTGTAGTTTGAATATTTGTGTCCCCCCCCCCAAATTCATACATGGAAATTCTTGTCCCCAAGGTGATGGCATTAGGAGGTGAGGCCTTTAGGAGGTAATTAGTTCATGAGAGGAGAGCCTCTTAAATGGGGTGAATGCCCTTATAAATAGGCCTGGGGAGCTTGTGTGCCTTCCCACCATGTGAGGACACAGCCAGAAGTCTCCATTGATGGACCAAAAAGCCCTCATCAGACACTGAATCTGCCAGCACCTTGATCTTGGACTTCCCAGCCCCTTGAACTATGAGAAAGAAATTTTTGTTGTTTACAAGCTATTGGGCCTGTGATTTTCTGTTATGACAGCCTACAAGGACTAAGACAGCATCTGTGAGGCTATTTCAAGGAAATCACTTCTGCAGTATCATGTAGGCTCTTAGGCACACTTGTTCACAAAGCCTCAAACAACTGAAAGTTCATAGCCATGGGGATAATTGCTAAATTTGTGCTATGTTCTTTTGCCTTTTTTGTTTTTAGCCAAAATCATATGGTCCTTTGTATAAACATCTCAGACTAGCATCAAGAGAGGTCGTGTTAGCCTAACAGATTTCCTTAAATTAGGACTTTGTAAGTCTATATAAAATCTTAGAGAGAAGGTTCTTTTTATGAGAAATGTGACTTTGTAAAAACTCCAGATAAAAGCAATTCTCCTCCTTCTCCTCCTCCTCCCCCCTCTTCCTCCTCCTCCTCCTCCTCCTCCTCCTTCATTTGGAAGATAATTTTCAAGGGAAAAAGAGCTCACTTTATTTGGGAGTATTGTATAGTCTTTTACATTTAAGAATGAGGGAGTATTAGATTTCTGTGGCAATTGCAACAACAAAAATAAATAAAAGGGACTTACTTAAACTGAAAAGTTTCTGCATAGGTAAAGATACAACAACCAAAGCAAACAGACAACCTTCAGAATGGGAAAAGATATTTGCATATTACAAATTGGACAAAGGGCTTGATAACTAGGATCTACAGAGAATACAAATTAATCAATAAAAAAAGAGCTTACAATCTCATAGATCACTGGGAAAGAGACAGGAATAGAATCTTCTCTAAGGAAGACAGACACATGGCTAACAAACATATGAAAAAATGCTCATCATCCCTAATCATGAGAGAAATGCAAATCAAAACCGCCCCGAGATATCACCTAACCCCAGCAAGATTACCCACATCAGAAAGTCCCAAAGCTGCAGATGCTGGCACAGATGTGGAGAGAGGGGAACACTCTTACACTGTTGGTGGGAATGCAAACTAATACAGCCTCTTTGGAAAGAAGTATAGAGAATCCTCAAAGATCTCAAATCAGATCTCCCATTTGACCCCACAATCCCACTATTAGGCATCTACCCAGAAGAAAAAAAATCATTTTATCATAAGGACATTTGCCCTAGATTGTTTATCATAGCTCAATTTACAAGACATGGCAATCAATTTACAATCGCCAAGACATGGCAATCAATTTACAATCGCCAAGACATGGCAATAACCTAAATGCCCATCAACTCAGGAAGGGGTTTACAAATTTTGGTACATGCGCATCATGGAATACTATTCAGCTGTAAGACTGAATATCTTTTGTAATATACTGGATGAAGCTGAAACACATTCTTCTTAGTAAAGTATCACAAGAATGGAAAAGCAAGTATCCAATGTACTCAATACTAACATGAAGTCAGTAGATGATCTGATGCATGCCCTCATGGGAGAAAAACTCATTTCAATTCAAGTTGAGGGGAGGGGTAATGAGGGACAGGGAGAGGATTGGGGTGCTCTCACTGAATGGGCATGGGGTGGGGGTGTTTGGCACACCTTTTGTGTAACCACAAGAGGGACTCTACCTAATAAAATCAATTTTTTGACCTGATTGTTTCTACTCTCACCTTAACCTAAAGTAAAGCTACTTGAAAAAAATAAATAACATTCGGGTTTAAATACGTCAGATGACAATGTAAAAATAAAGCCGAGATGATAGAGGAAAAAAAATATCAGTGATCATAGTTGAAGTGCCTCTTCCTCTAGGAAGCCCCTCTGGCTCAGCCTCAGTTGGCTGCTGCTGCCGTGTTCCCGTAGTGCCTGCCTTTGCGGCGTTCCCCAGGCTTTACTGTAGTTGCTCATTTACTTGAGCCGCTCCTAATCGCTTGTAAATTCCACGAGGGCTTTATTTTACTCTCAGTGTCTGGTACGGGAACTCCCAATTTAGTAATCGTTTTTGAACGGACAAAGGTGTGAATAAGAAATAGGTGATTTTGGTGCTGTGACGATTTTCTACCTTCCCTCAGCAGATGGGGAGGACTGAGTCCTCCAGCTCCATGAGCAGGGCTGTGGCAAAGGACCCTAGGGTCCTGAGGCAGGACAAGTAGTTCAGGGTTTCAGCTGAAGTGGTTATGCCTTACATGGCAGCTCGGGTCCAGGCTTCCTGAGCCCACCAGCAGGGGTCTACCATGAGTGGTGTTGAGGGGTAGGGACCAGGAGGCATGCCAACCCCCAACGGCGTCCCGGGTTTTCCTTTCCCCAGGGTGCTGAAGCCCTGCCATGAGTATGAAGGGGCAGGCCTGCCTCACTAACCGTCATGCCCTCTCCGAGTGGGAGCCGGGCCTGACTGGATCTTCTCCACTCACTGGGCCATAACCTAGGCACCTAACAGGAAGGGGCTGATGGCCCAGAGCCACAGTGAACCACTTCTGGGACTCACCCAGCATCAGAATTCATGCCCTTTGTGTCCTTATATGGTTCAAATTGTCAGGACCAGGTGCAAGTCACACTTGGAACAGTATGACATTTGTTTGGCACCTACTCGGTGCCAGACACTTTATGCCAGGGGGAGGCTGAGGCAGGGACCCTGGAAACATGGGGCTTGACTGGTGAAGGTGGCAGGAAGACCACAGGGAACAGGGGTGCTTGGGCACGGGGGTCCCCAGCATAGAGAACTATTCTGTGGGCTGAGAAATAGCAAATGGAAAGCAGGAGAGAACCCCAAACAAATGTCACTGTCCTCCACTCAGTTTTACCAAAGACTGGTCAGGCTTTTCCAGATTCCCAGGGGAAGTGACGATGAGATTCCTCTGGGTTACATTCAACTCCCTGAGAGCTTTTGGCACCGACACAAGGAAGCCTGTAATAAATGAGAATTCTCCTGACCTGGCTCAGGACGGAGGAGCCACTCACAGCCCTGGGGGTCCCATAGCTGCCTGGAGGCCCCATCCGAGCCCTGCGGTGTCCCTGTGGATCACTTGTGCAGACACGCAGTGCCATGGCAGGAGTTGGGGTCCCACGGGAGCGTCCTGGCTCTCTGCGTGTCTGTGTCTCTCATTTGGGCCCTGCTGGGGGGGAGGGGTTGCCATTGTGTGTGTGGTTTGAGTTGCTACAATGAGAGGAGGTCGCTGCGGGCGCTGGGAATATGGGTCAGAATGCTGATGTCTGCGCAGTGCCATTAAGAACAAACCGTCCTGCCCCAAACCCAAAGAGACCTCATTGAGTAAGTCTGGTCTGTACGTTCCAGGGACAGCAGTAGAGTGGGAAGAGCACTGTCTGTCTGGGTGAGCAACAGCCTGAGGTGGAACCCCCAGTCATACTTACTGCTGGGCTGCTCTGTGCTAGTTACTTAACCTCTCTGAGCCGCTATCCTCATTTGGGAGTGGAGATGGTCCTACCACCCAGGCTGCCTGTGTGGCTTGATGAAGGGTGTGGCTCTGGGTTGGCCCTCGGTGACCAGCAGTTCTTATTCCCTGTGGAGGGAGAGGAGACTGCATGCTGTCTCCTCCTGAAGTGACTCTGGGCTTGGCTGCTGCTTCTGAAGGACACTGATGGCTACTTGTCATTGATGATCAAGAAGTGTCCCCCGCAAGGGGCCTGAACACTGCCTTAAGTGGGCAAGTAGGGCTGGCCTGCTAGGCCTTGGGAAATGGGTGTGTCAACCGCACCCCTAGGAGCAGAGAAGGAAGGGGGTTGGCAGGCAGGGCAGCATAAGCCAAGTGGGCCTTGTGCCCTTACGTAATGGGAGCCCTTTAGAATGGCCCTGCTGGGGTCGGATCTACTGGCAATCACAGCCCTGTACACAAGCAAGGCCAGGGCCCTGTGAAGGAGGCTGGCCACACCTCCAGTGGGACCGTGGCCTTGAGGGTTCCACCTGTGCTTTTCTCAGCTCAGGAAAGTGTCCTGTGTGATGAGCTGCGGGCAGGGCCCCTGGTGGCACTTGAGTACAGCCTGACTCAGACAGACGCCTTTGGTCTTGAATTATGAGCAAATACCCGCTGAACCCCAGGCACGGACACAGGCCTCTGACACCATTCAGATATCATGACATTAATCTTGAAAAAGGAAGTGACAAAGCCCCTGTCTTCTGTGATCTGTTCATCTTCTTAAGGGGCTAAGTGGAGGGAGGCTCAGGTAGGGAGGGGAATCGGGACAAGCCTGTTCTCAGCCACAGCAGGGGAGAGCTCTGCTTCCAAGGAGGGCATCAGTTTGCTAGTCCTGCTCTCAGCTTCCAGCTTCCTTCCTACTTCTTCACTACGTCTGGCCCACATGAACAGCATTATTTCTGTATCTCAAACTGGAGGGAAGAGGAGAGCTTCAACTGATATTTATTGAATGTTTGCTCCAAATCAGGTGTTGCTCTAAATGCTTTTCATGAACTATTCCTTCACCCTCATCTGGTCAGAGGTAGCTATTATGATTCTATTCACTTTTCAGAGATACAAGGCACAGAGCAGCTGAGTGACACAGTTGGCAAATGGTGGCACCAGGTCCCAAAGCCAGGTGCTGAACCTCAGGGCCCAGGGTCTTACCTGGGACAATGAACTGCTGTTCGGAGAGGACTCCAAGACTCACAACGCCCATCTCCTTAGTCTGGAGCTACAGCTACTATTTTATTCCAAATGTATCCTCGGATGTTTATTGGGTGTCTACTGCAGGACAAACACTGTGCTTCTGCTTGAAATTGAGCAAGTGACTAAGTGATACAACCAGGAGGGGCCAGAATGTCCATTTAGGAGGGGCTAGAGGAAGCCATGGGGTGAAAAACTAAGAGACTTGCTCTGAAGCTTCTTTTGTACAATTTACATAAACTTGAGGACATGCTCATTTCCCACATTACTACGATTGAATGTGTTCCCTAAAGTTCATGTGCTGGAAACTTAATCCCCAGCGCAACAGTGTTGAGAGATGGGACTTTTAAGAGGTGCTGAGGTCATGAGGGCCTCATGAATGAGTTAATGCCATTGTCTCTGGAGTGCCTTAGTTGTTTAGATAGTGAGTCCTGACAAAAGGATGAGTTAGATTCCCTCTTGTCTCAGGCGCCAACCTGCTCTCTTCCTAAGGATAACACAGCAAGAAGGCCTTTGCCAGATGTGGCTCCTCTATCTCAGACTTCCTGGCCTCTAGAACTGTGAGCCAGATACATTTCTTTATAAATCGCCCAGACTCTGTTACAGCAGCAGAAACCACCCTAAGATACAGGTCAGTGAAAGAGGGTATGTGGCTGATGTGCCAAAAACCTACCAACCACACTTTGGCACCACCACTGTTCTCTGCAGGAAGAAGACAGGAAGCACAGGTTGGGAGGCTCTAGGGGTGGGGTAGTGGGGGGGACTTAGTGTGCAGGGTCTGGAGGTCTCAGCATGTTGGCAAGATACTGCTATGGTGATATGAAAGAAATCCTAGATCAGACCCCCAGCAGAGATAGCCCTTCTCAGGAAATGGTCCAGCAGGGATGAAGTCAGGCACGACAGGTGGTGAGATGCCTGGAAGGACACGGCCCGGCATTGCTTTTCTTCTTTTGGACACACATCTGGTAGTGGGTAAGAGAGACATACACTTGTAGGGAAGGAATTTCCAATACTTCATGCATTGGGTGTGGGCAATAGGCACTACCCAGAGGTAACAACCTGACCACAGAGTAATCCCTCATCTCAACAGCCAGCACTCCCTCCTTGTTTAGGCTGCTCATTGCAAATACATCGCATGTTCACTGCAAAGAGAAATCCCAAGTCTCGTAAAAGATGCATTGCTTTGTGAATCACATAGTGAGTCATTAACAAATATTGCTCATCAGGGTCAGGACGGTTAACAATTAAAGAGGAGAAACTCAGCAAGGCATGGAAGATGGTTTAAAAGAGCTGAATATGAGGGATAAGGAAGGCCTTTGGGAAAACTGATGAAGCTGTCGAGTCTCTACACAATGCTCTTGCGAAGGTCCTCATTATGATCCTGCTGCAGTTCACATAAGAACACTATGATGTCATGCTATCGAATCAGTTACCTGTCTCTGCTGGCCAGACTCATGTGCTGGTCATCTCTCTGATCACAGCCAGGGCTGCAGGATGGGAGAAGTTTCCCTGTGGGCTTCCATACTCGGGGCTCCTGCTCGTCATTCCCCCCCGCGCCTCTCTATGCTGTGGGCATCAGTACTGCTTCCCAAACAGACACAGTAGCCCAGAAGTGCTGGAATGTTTGTGGCACCGAAACAACTCATGCGCGACTGACCTTGCTAATGCACCCTGCGTTGGGGTCCTTCCCAGCTCCTCCTCCTCGGACCCTCAGATGTGCTACTCGGCATCTCCCATTGAGTCAACTAGTGAAACACGAGTCCTCGTCTCAGGCCTCCCTTTGGGGGAAACTCAAGTCACTTTTCGTATAGTTTGTCAGAAATAGCATATCTAATCCTCTTCTCAGTATGAGTTCCAAACGTTAGCTCAAAGTTTTGTTTTTTTTTTCAATTTTTGGCCAGGGCTGGGTTTGAACCCACCATCTCCGGTATATGGGGCTGGCGCCCTACTCCTTTGAGCCACAGGCACCGCACTGGTAGCTCAAAGTTTTAATGATAACCTGTAAATATAAAGAAAATAACATTACATAATTTTTAGTTTATTTTTACATGCTATGACCCTAATCAACCCTTTTCTTGGCATTAATTATAAAACTTGTTTATGTCTTAAGTGGATTCATTTTAAGTGGTCTTTTCCCATCAGATAATGGGACCCTTATGTATATATTCCCCACCCCCAGAATTTTATACCTGATTTTTTTCATTTATAGTGTATATCTTTTCCCATTTATTAAATATCCCTCTAAAACACACATTTTCTCACATGGCCTGGCCACCCTTTATATAATCAATACACTATTATGGTATTTTGAAGTTACTTCCACTTTTAAAAATACCATAAATAAAGGTGGAGAGAATAATATCAATATATGAACCTGTGGCAAGTTTTCAATTCTTGTGCCTCAATTTCCTTATGCGTGAGATGGGGATAAGAATGTACCTATGTCATAGGGCCATTGTGAGGATTAAATGAATTAACATTTGTAAAGTGTTCAAAACAGTACCTCACCCTACTTGGTGGTCCCCAAAGTTTTACAATGATGGTGATAATGGTGGTGATAATGGTGACAGTGATTGTGATAATGATGGTGATGGTGGTGGTGAGGGTAATGGTGATGGTGGTGGTAATGGTAATGATGATGGTGGTGGTGATTGTTGGGGTGATGGTAATGATGATAGTGGTGGTGATGGTTGTGGTGATGGTAATGATGATGGTGATGGTGATGGTGGTGGTGATAGGTGGTGGTGATGGTAATGATGATGGTGGTGGTGATTGTTGTGGTGATGGTAATGATGATGGTGGTGGTTGATGGTGGTGGTATAGTGATGATGGTGGTTGTAATGGTGACAATGATGACTCCAATATCAATGAATAACCATTGTTCAACTGCTTAATCCAATCAATTCCACAGACATTGGAGTCATATGTCTTAATTTTGTTCATTTCCACCCCTCTGCTGGTACCCTGATTAGGTTCCCCTCCCCTTCTGCCTTAGTCCTGCCCCTTAAGTGGTCTTGTTGCTGTGAACTTTGCTTCTTCCCATATATTCTTGACCCCTTCATCAAAGTGGTTTTTCAAAGGCAAAACACTGAATAGGTGAACCAATTTATATTCCTACTAGCATTATATGAGAGTACATATTTCAGAGACCTTCAGTAATATTGTCTGTAATTATTCTTTTTTTTTTTTTTTTTTTTTTTTGAGACAGAGCCACAAGCTGTCACCCTGGATAGAGTGCCGTGGCATCACAGCTCACAGCAACCTCCAATTCCTGGGCTCAAGCGAGTCTCCTGCCTCTGCCTCCCAAGTAGCTGGGACTACAGGTGCCCACTGCAATGCCTGGCCATTTCTTGGTTGCAGCCGTCGTTGTTTGGTGGGCCCGGGCTGGATTCGAACCCGCCAGCTCAGGTGTATGTGGCTGGCACCTTAGCCAGTTGAGCCACAGGCGCCGAGCCGGTCTGTAATTATTCTTAAAATATTTTTGAAAAGTGGTATTGCTTTATATTTCCGTTCTTTGTAAAGGTTGAACTTTAAAAAAACATACATTTGTTGTTTTTTATCACTCCCATTATATAATGCCTGTTCATGTCTTTTGCCCTAAAAGGCCTTTGGTATTATGATGCAGTGAATGCTACCTGTGTTGAACAGCTCAGATTTGAAGCTGGGTGATATGTGCCCTGGCCAGCCTTGGCTCTGACCCTGAAACCCTGCAGAAAAGGGTTTCTTCTATGGTTGGTTCTGACCATACAGAGTCATGTGATCATCTGTTTTAATTTGGCCTAGTTCCCTGGGACTTGAAAAAGAGACCCCTCAAAGTACTATATAATTGTCTACTCAAAGTGGCCCATTCCTCATCCCTGGACGGCTTTCCATACGTACTCTAGCTCTTTCCGGATGGCCATTTTTAGCCAAGACAACTGTGCCATTTTGAAGCCTGCTGCTTTTGGAGGCGAAATATAGTTTCTCTGGGAAAGGGGCCAACCTCGACAATTTATTTCCATTTGGCCTATGTCTTGAGGCTGACTGTAAGGGGAATTGTGGAGCCAGCTTGAAGAAATAGCATGGCAGTGCTGAGAGCCAGCCTCCACTGCACACACAGCATCTGGTGGAAAGGGAGACAGTGTTGCAGGGTACCCTCACTTTGGAGCCCCCAGAGTCTACTGGCACCTTAGTCATGACATGTGGACAACTAGTTTCTTTGGGCTGAGATGACACGGGTGGTTGGGTGTGTGCCTACCCAAACCTGATTGGGAGAATCAGGGAAACCTGATTGGTTGAATTGCCTGAATTCAGTTTCTCACTCTGGTAGCTCACACTGGTTGGGAAAACACATAGAGTCTTCCATGAGCTTATCCTGACCTTTTTAATCTTGCTACGCCCTCATTGCAGTTACCAAGCTTGCCCAAGCCAGACTGAACCACTCCAGCTCCCAAGGCCTCATGCCATTTTACACCTCTATATGTTTGTGCATGTTTCTTTCTGTGCTCAGGCTGCAAAAGGAAAACTTCTGCCCTTTTTTCAAAACCCAGACCCAATGCTCCTTGACCCACTCAGTAGAAGTGATTAGAAAACCTTTGTTTTGGTGTAGCTCCCAGCTTACACCACTGTTGTGTTAGTGCCACAATTTTCATGCTTAGGTCTTTTCTTTTGGAGTGTGAGAACATTGAAGTTAGAAACTGTCTTTACCCATTCATTCATTCATCTATTCACAAAGATTAGCTGAGTGCCTACCATGTTCCATGTGACTTGTCTTTGCATTCCTTGTGTTTCCTCTGCTGGGACATGACAAGTGCTACAGAGCAGATGGTGAGTGGGACGAAGTTATTGAAGATGGCTTCCTAGCCCCTCACGGGCATAGGAAAGTCGCCCTCTGCTGCAGTGTATTTAATCACCCTGGACTTTCACTCTCTATTCACAGGTGGTGTCTCTTCACGTGTTCTCACTGTGCAGGAGAGGGGTGACATCTCTCCACTCCACCCGACCCTGGAACTGCTCACCTCCTCCTGGCCACCCAGCCTCACTCTGTGTCCAGAGCTTCCAGATGCAATCAGAAGAATCACCTGGAAAACCAGCTTCTTCCCCTGACTGAATGTTGGGGTAATGTTTGTACCCAGAAGGGCCAAAGTGTGCCCACTTCCTGGCACACTATGGACAGAATCCTGGGATCTGCACCAAAACTTCATTTTTCTATGTTTCATGAGTTTTAACATTAAAATATGCTGCTCAATTTTTACAATTGAAATTTTTTAAAAAAATTGGTTGGAACATTTATAATAAAAGATGGCTCTTAGTATTTTAAGACAGAATCTCTATTAGGATGTCTTAAGGATCCACCCTTTAGGCTTAATTTGCTACTCAAAACAATCATTTTCTTTATAAAACTCAGTGTCTCATTTCAGATCCTGTGAGAGCTCTGCCCTATCCTTTGGGCCTGCCATCTGTTCTGAAATAGACTAAGTTCCCAAGTTCTCGAAAGTGGGGGGAGGTGGCAGTACAGAGCAACCAGTCATCCTAGACTGTGCATTTTCTCATTCAACCCAAATGAACTCTGATGGGTCCCTGAATTTCTGATTGCATCCAATTAGAAATCCCTACATCTTAGAAGGGACAGGTGAAACCAACTAAATGCAGAATACAAATGTTTTCACACAATAAATGAGAAAATCCCATGAAGGTTATGTTGAACAGTTGGATGAAAATATTACAGATTGTATATGAAGCCCGCACACTGTACCCACGATTGCACTAATATACACAGCTATGATTTAATAAAAAATAAAAATTAAAAACAAACAAACAAAAAAAGAAATTCCTACATGGAGACTGAATATCAGCAGTAATTTTTTTTTTAAATGGGGTGGTGGCATTTCTAAGAGAAAAGTCACATTAGGAGGCTCACCAAGCTAGTCATTTTCAGGCTTAAGTTTCTAAATCCCCAGTGTGTGAGAAGCTAGTCATTGGACATCTTGAGAGTAGGTGTCATCAGCATAGATGGTCATTAAATAAAGCTCCATTCAAGAAATTTACTCTTTTAGGTATGATCACCCAACTGCATCTGAGATCCCATGGCAGTGTCATTTCAACCTGTTCCATACTCTTTGTGAAAAAATAGACAAGTGTTCAGACTTGTATCTGGGATAGTAGTGTATAATGGGTAGGATCAAGGGTTCTTGAGATCAGAAAAACCAAATTTAAAATCTTTACTCTCCATTTCTTAGGTGGGTGACCTTGGGCATTGTCTTAGTTTGTTTAGTGTTGAATACTTGAGACTACTTGGTTTATAAAGAAAACAGGTTTAATTAATTCATGATTCTGGTGGCTGGTAAGTTCAAGATTGAGCATTTTCCTTTGGTGAGGCCCTTGGGCTATTTCTACTCATGGTAGAAAGTGGAGAGGGAGGGAGCCTGTGCAGAGACCACATGGTGCAAGAGGAAGCAAGAGAGCCAACCTGAGGAAGCCGGACTCTTTTTAACAACCCACTCTCGCAGAACAAATCCATTCCTGAGACAGTGACGATTCACCCATGTCCTTGGGAGAACATTAATCTGTACATGGGGGATCTGACCCCATGACCCAAACACCTCCCATTAGTCCCCATCTCCCAACACTGCCACATTGGGGATCAAATTTCAACATGAGTTTTGGCCGGCATGTTTGGCCAGGACAAGCTACATCCAAACCACAGGAAGTAGGTGGCTTAATTTCTTTCAGTCTCAGATTATTCACCCATAAAACAGAAGTAATGGTTACTGACCTCATAGGGCTATGGAAGAGTCAAGGAGATGGTGTATGTAAGAGATGAGGATAGCCCCTGGTAGATAAAGACTCAAACACAGTGGGCAGTGGTGGTAAGGAAATGAAAACCTTTGAAAGTTTTGGAATATTGAAGAGAGATTTTTCTAACCTAATTTATTTCTCAAGATTTCTTCTCTTGCTTGGTGCCTCTTCATGTTGCTCTCTGTAAGTCAGTTGCTGGGGCAACCATAGCATGGTGGGCATTGGGACCTTGTGCAGTGGGCATCGGTTCAAGAGTACAGCCTGCTGCATGCCAGCACCTGGCTTTGCAACAACCCTAGCTCTTTCTGTGGAAACCTATAGCATTATTAAAAAACAAAACAAAAAGCAAAATAAAAACAACCTCTCTTTTTTACATGCAGTAACTTGAAGGTGTTTTTTAGAGTTCACACAACTTAAATAAACCATTGGTCTAGATCAGGAGCGGGAAAACTTTTTATATAAAGGGCCACTTAAGATTCTATGGCCCGGCTTGGCACCTGTGGCTTAGCGGGCTAAGGCGCCAGCCACGTACACCTGAGCTGGCGGGTTTGAATCCAGCCCCGGCCCGCCAAACAACAATGACGGCTGCAACCAAAAAATGGCCGGGCATTGTGGCGGGTGCCTATAGTCCCAGCTACTTGGGAGGCAGAGGCAAGAGACTTGCTTGAGCCCAGGAATTGGAGGTTGCTGTGAGCTGTGATGCAACGGCACTATCCAGGGTGACAGCTTGAGG
>CAUYRH010037781.1:0-17400 GCA_963574655.1 Perodicticus potto | reverse complement strand
TGGCACCTTGCTGTCTCCTTCCCGTGCTCTTCTTGCTGGTACATTTCATGGATGGCGCCTTGCTGTCTGCTCTTCCTGCACATCTGACTGGTCAATATCATGTCAGTTTCCAGGGCCTGGGTCTTCATTGGACAGCTGGCTCTAACGAAGACCCACGCCCTAAGAAGTTCCGTCAAAACAACTCCCTGGGACTATATAAACCCCTGAGCAAAGAGCTCAGAAGGAGACCTCCGCAAGACATCAGAGAGAGAACAGGAGAGCTTGTTCCTCTCCAAGCAGACCTCGCCGGGACCTCAGAGGGAACAAGAGAGCTTGTTCCTTTCCTGGGTCCTCTTTGCTTGGAGGTCTGGTTTTTCTTATACTTCTAATTTTCCTTTCTTGTAAATAAATTCTAACTTTCCACTACTCTTGTGGTCTGTCGATTCCTTCTTTGAATCGCCGAGACCAAGAGCCTGACATTCCGGCATTACTAGGGCACAGAGCCATCCTGATTCTTTTGCTAACGAGTTAGATAACCCCCTTCTAGGCCCATTTCCTCATTGGAAACTGGGGGGGGGGGTCAGAATAAATGCTCTCCAAGGTCACTTGTAGTAATGATGTGCTAAGAGTTAAATAGCTGCTACATGTCTACACCAGATGCTGGGCTAAGCATTTTCTATTTCTTATTTCATTTAATCGCCATGATAGCTTCTGTGAGGTAGACACTAATGATGTCCTCACTTCACACATGTGCTTTACAGATGAGGACATCGAGGCTCAGAACTTAAACAACTTACCCAAGAACATACAGCTAGCAAAGAGCAGAGCCAGGATTTGGATTCAGGTCTGCCTGATGCTGATCCCACACCGCACACTCCACACCCCATTCTCAGAACTGCTTCCCTAAGCAGCAACTTTGCAGGCTCTATGCCATCCTAATTGTCCCTTGAAGCCCAGACAAGTTGGGGCTGCTAAAGAAAGAAAATGACCCTGCCTCCCTGCTTTACATTTTGAGGTTCTGCTTAAGATGTTGGTAGAAGCAGGTAAATTCTTTGATGCTGCGAGCTGAATTGTCAAGAGAAGGCCTCTTTTAGTGATCTCCTGGAGATGATTTGCTGCCATGCTTTGGGTCCTGGCGTCCAGGGGGAAGCAGGAGGGTGCTGCCTGCCAGCTGGGAACATTAGCAAAATGTGTGCCTCCTAATCCCTCCCTTATGTTCTGGGATGTCAGACAAATCCTGGATGGTTTCTCAGTTCTGTACACTAATGATCTTGAGGGCAGGAGAGCCTAGTGAAAATTTAATAGATAAGTATGAAAAGTTTCACAGACTCTGCAGAAGTTCTTTTGAAAGTCCATACAAAGCCACAGAGCTGCTTAGAACTCTCCATCCAAGGAAATTATTAAACCTCCCTTATTTCTGGAGGACGATGCAATCTGTTTATTAAATGCCTAAATCAGAGGGAGAGGACACGCTACAGTTGGGGTTTTCCACCATAATTCATCTGAGGCTCTCGGTCAGGGAAATTTGAGCCTGGGGCCCACTTAGCTTCCTGACCACTTCCTGCTCCCAGGCTGTCTCCAACCCTGTGCCTCTAATAAGTTCAGGTTGTTTATAGTTCAGCTCTAGTTAACTCTTTGAAGTCTGGGTGGATAAATCACAGTTCAAGTCCATGAACCACTTAATACACATCAAAGATTGGCCAATAAGCAATTGTTCCAGCGTGGGTGCTTCTATTGTAAGGATCAAATGAGATAATATATGTGTGTGAAAGCACTGTGTGATCTTTGAAGCACGGTAAATTACTTTTATTATTATTTTTCTCAACGAGATGGCTTATTTATTTATAAGATAGGTGTCTGTTCTCATTAGGGGCCTCCAGACTCAAATTGGTCCTCGTTGAACCTGGAAAAGTACTAAACTTTCCTGGCACTTCCTCTTGTGTTCCTGAAGCTAATTGACACTTGTTTAAGTCACTTCTGATCGGCCTTGTGCCCTTGGAGCCAGTGTAATTTGCTTACTGTTTCTCTTCAAGGAGAATGTGAAAGGCAGAAGATGCAGGAGGACTTTCAGCAATGAGGGTTTGATTTTGTCCATTGTCCCCTGTACCCTGCTCCAGACTGAGTGCTTTTTATGGGGCAGTGTTGTGGGCTAAGTGCCTGAGGAGCCTTCGTGTGCACTGGGGTGAATCAGACACAAGCAAAGACAGGTCAGCTAGGAAATGGAGCTAGTTAATTTTCTGAGAAAACCCTCTTCCAAAAATGCCTTAGTTGACCCCCATACACCGCTGGTGAAAAAGAAAATTGATATAACCCTTTGGGAGAGAAATTGATAATCTCTCACAAAATTATATATGCATTTATCTTTTGGCTTACCAATCCTATTTCTAGGGATTTATCCTGAAGATACCCCTCCAACCATGTGGAAATGCATATGCTGGAGGTTATTGATGGCAGTGTTGCTTGTGATTGCAAAAATATTAGAAACCATTAATACTTATGTCCATATATAGGCAAGTGGCTGAATAGACTATGGCATAGCCACTATGGCATGGAGTCTCATGCAGCTGTTAAAAAGAATGAGGGTGCTGATGGGAATGCAAACTAATACGTTCCTTTTGGAAAGATGTTTGGAGATCACTTAGGGATCTAAAAATAGACCTGCCATTTGATCTTTCAATTCCTCTGCTAGGTATATATCCAGAAGACCAAAAATCACTTTATAACAAAGATATTTGTACCAGAATGTTTATTGCAGCCCAATTCATAATTGCTAAGTCATGGAAGAAGCCCAAGTGGCCATCGACCCATGAATGGATTAATAAAATGTGGTATATGTACACCATGGGATATTATGTAGCCTTAAAAAAAGATGGAGACTTTACCTCTTTCATGTTTACATGGATGGAGCTGGAAAATATTCTTCTTAGCAAAGTATCTCAAGAATGGAAGAAAAAGTATCCAATGTACTCAGCACTACTATGAAACCAATTTATAAACACCCATACTTTCATATGAAAGCTATAACCCAACTATAGCCCAAGAAGAAGGGGAAAGAGGAGAAGGAGGGGAGAGGAGTGGGAGGATGGGTGGAGGGAGGGTAATTGGTGGGACCACACCTATGGGGGATTCTACAAATGTACAAGTTAAATCTACTAAGTGTAGAATATAAATGTCTTAACACAGTAACTAAGAAAATGTGGTGAAGGCCATGTTAACCAGTTTGATTATTTCCAATTGTATATAAAACCAGTACATTCTACCCCATAATTGCATTAATGTACACGGCTATGATTTAATAAAAAAAAAAAAAATGGGCTGGGCGCTTGTAGCTCAAGTGGCTAAGGCGCAGGCCACATACAACAGAGCTGGCGGGTTGGAATCCAGCCTTAGGCCTGACAAACAATGACAGCTACAACCAAAAAGTGGCCAGGCGTTGTGGCGGGCACCTGTAGTCCCAGCTACTTGGGAGGCTGAGGCAGGAGAATTGCTTGAGCCCAGGAGTTGGAAGTTGCTGTGAGCTGTGACACCACAGTATTCTACCCAGGGTGACAGCTTGAGGCTCTGTCTCAAAAAAAAAAAAAAAGAATGAAGGTGCCCTTTATGCACTGATAGGGAGTGACTTATGGGATATATTTTTATTTTATTTTATTTTTATTTGGGGATATATTTTTAAATAAAAAAATAAGTGCAAAAAGAACATGTCTATAGTAGGCTTACTTTTGTGTAAGAAAGAAGGGGAAGTAAAAAAATATATAGATTCATCTGCTCATTTGTATAAAAGGAGACACAGGAATAATAAACCAGAAACTAATAAAATTGGTTACCCATAGAAGTGGGTAGAAACAGTACACAATCAGTGCTTAATAGGCATTTCCTGATGATGAATTATAGGACGTGGCAGAAGGAATGATTGATTCAGCCTGGGAGTATCAGGAAAGGTTTCTTTTGCTGTCTTGAAAGATGAGTATGTGGTCACCAGGTTGGCTGACCGTAATGGGGAGATTGTTTCAGGCAGAGGGAACAGTTATCAGCAAAGGTCCTGATATAGGGGAAATAGCTTGATATGGAAAGTGGCTGGAGCATGGGGTGGGAGGGGGACAACTGGGAGAGAAGGCTGGATTAGGCGGGAGAAACTGGAATGTGCACTTCTTTTTATGCAAAGATAATGAATTTCACTTTTCTTCCACGTGAGATGAGAAGCCATTGGGATATTTTGAGCAGAAGAGTGACATGGGCCACTTGATGCTGCATCCATCCCTCCGTCAAGTGTGTGTGGATTGAAGGAGTGAGAGTGGAACCAGGGAGGCCAGTAAGGAGGCTATCAGGCAAGAAAGGATGGAGGCGTGGACCAGGAAGGTAATATAGGTTGAGCATCCCAGATCTGAAAATAAGAAATCCAAAATGCTCCCTAATCTGAAACTTTTTGAGTGTCAGTATGATTCTCAAAGGAAATATTCATTTGGATTTCAGATTTTGGGGTTTTGGGATGCTCAATTGGTAAGTAATTGGTAATGCAAATATTCCCCCTCCCCCCTCCACACACACACACACACAAAAATCCAAAATCTAAACCACTTCTGTTCCCAAGCATTTCAGATAAGGGATACTCGATATATAGTAGAGGTGAAAAGAAATGGGCATGTTCTAGATATATCCTGAAGGTAGAGCCAGCAGGACAAATTGATGGACTGGATGTGGGAAAGGATGAAAGAGAAAAGGGAGTCTGGGCTACTTCCTAGATTTTTGGCTTAAGTCATGGGGTGTCTGATGGAATCATAGCAAGAAGGGCAACAGGGAACGAGGAACAAAATTTGTGGAGAAAAGTGATGAATTCAGTCTTGGATACAGTAAGTGTGAAATGTCAGTGGGATACCCAGCAGTTGGACATAGGGGTCTGGGGTTCAGGGGAGAGATCCAACCTGGGTCCATAGATGTGAGAATATATAGATGGAGGTGAAGAGATGATACTGGATGGGGTCAAAATGGGAAAGTGTATGAGCTGGAGTGAGAAGAGAAGAGGTCCAGGGACAGAGTCCTGGGGATCATTAACACATAAGAGGGACAGAAGAGAATCATCTTGTAAAGTTGGCTACAAAGGAAAGGTAACAGGTGCAGGAGGAGGGCTAGGGAAAAAGAGGCACCGGAGGTTGAGGGGGAAGAGAGTTTTCAGGGGAGCCTGTACAGCAATGCCCAGGGGTGAAGGGCCCTCTGAGAGGAGCTGAAAAGTGGCCACTGGGTCCGCCATTTCCTTGGAATCTTCAAACAGATACAGGGGAATGTTGGGACAGAAGCTGAACTGCTGGGGCTCAGGAGTGAATGGGAAGGGAGGAAGTGGGTCAGTAAGGACTTCAAGGACTCTAGCCCTTGAAAGGAGGGAGTGAAGAAGTAGGGTGGCAGCCAGGACAAGGGGAGTGTGAAAGTTTAGACGAGGAAAGAGAAAAGACAACAGAGGTGCGGGGAACCTGTGGCCTTCTGATTTCAGGATCCGCCTTCTTCTTCTTCCTTTTTTTTTTTTTTTTTTTTGTTAAGACAGTCTTACTCTGTTGCCCAGGCTAGAGTGCCATGGCATCAGCCTAGCTTACAGCAAACTCCTGGACTCAAGCAATCTTCCTGCCTCAGCCTCCTGAGTGGCTAGGAAGACAGGTGCCCACCACAACCCCTAGCTAATTTTTCTATTTTTATTTTATTTTATTTTTTTTAGTAGAAACAGGGTCTCACTCTGGCTCAGGCTGATCCTCTCACCTTGGCCTCCCAAAGTGCTAGGATTACAGGCATAAGCCACAGTGCCTGACCAAGATTGTTCTTTTTTAAGCACCAAAGGAGGTAAGAAAAGCTTCATCTCTCACTGCTACATCCCTTTTAATAAAAGGATTTGTTCTGTAAAATTTGGATTCCTTCCAAAACCACACTTAAGTACCTAGAAAGCCACAAGTTTCCTTAAGGCCTCAGGTCCCCCACCCTGAGGACCCAGATAGGGGAATGGGAGGTGGGGGGCTTAGATGGCTTGGAGAGCCCAGGAAGAAGGGTTAGGATTGAGTAGGAGATGGGAGACCTGTCCTTGAAGGGTTACTTCTCATGAAATCATTTTCAATGTGAAGGAAGCAGCATGGGGCTCTTTGCAAACTTGGATAGTGTGGTATAAACACACGTGTGTTCATTCAAATAGAAACCCGGGCCTTGATCATAGGCATCTGAGGAGGACAATACTGACAGAGACACTGGTTTCTCCCTGGGAAGTGCATACAAAGCACACTTCAAATGTGCCTGTACAGATTCAAGCACATTGTGGTATAATGTACGCTGCATGGAGCCCACAGTATTTTTTTTTTTTTTTTTTTTGAGATAGAGCCTCAAGCTGTCTCCCTGGGTAGAGTGTTGTGAGATCACAGCTCACAGCAACCTCAAACTCTTGGGCTTAAGCCATTCTCTTCTACTAGGCGCCCACCACAACGCCCGGCTATTTTTTCCCGGTCATTATTGTTTGGCAGGCCTGGACTGGATTCAAACCTGCCAGCTCTGGTGTATGTGGCTGGCGCCTTAGCCGCTTGAGCTACAGGCGCCGAGCCGGAGCCCACAGTATTAACCCAGGTAAATAGTCTCCTTAAAACAAATTACCAGCCTTTATGGTGAATAAATAGGACCTAATGAATGAGTTTGACAGATTGTTCCGTGGCGCTCTGGACTTTGGCCAGTAGACAGGCTTAGAACAGAACAGGGAGAAAAGGCCTCAGGCTCCTTTCCTGGGTCTGCTTCTGAGGCTGCCCCTAGCTCTGAAGGTTCAGCAGAACCTGAGGCAGGAGCAAGGCCTGGGTTTGGTAACAGCTCTGCTTTTTTATGAAGCAGAAAGTCCCACGGATTATAAAGTTCGCTCTCTGAGGGAGAAGGGCTTAGGGCTAAGACGTTCAGTCCCTTAGACAATGGACCCTATAAGCTACTTTAGAAGAGCTCACACAAGTCATTGTCTAACTGAAAAACAATGGGCTGACCCTTGCTACATGGCAGGGTGTCGTATATTGAACAGAGAAGAAGTAAGACATTTGGTTTTGACCTGGGTTGTGCTACAAGCTTGCTGTGTGACTTTGGGCAAGTATCTCCTGCATGCTGGGCTTCAGCTGCTCCATTTACCACCTAAGTGGAGCGGACAGATGATGTCTTAGGTACCTGTGACCCCAACTTTCTATGTTTTCTTAAATTAATAAACTTTATTTTTTTTAGAGCAGTTTTAGGTTGACAGCAAAGTTGAGCAGGAATTACAGAGAGTCCCCATATGCCCTGGTCCCCACAGGCACACAGCCTTCCCCACTATCCACATTCCCCCACCGAGGTGGTACGTACACTTGTTACAATTGATGGCCCTGCATTGACACATCGTTAACATCCAGAGTCCATACATAGTTTATATTCAGTGGGTTTTTGGGTTTTGACAAATGTATAATGACATGTTTCCACCATTACAGGAGCGTACAGAATAGCTTCCCTGCAAGGAAAATCCCCTGTCTGTGTTCCAGCTTTCATCCCTCCCTCTTCATTAACATCCCCCTCAAAGCCAGGATTTTTTTCTTGTTGTTGTTGAGTCTCACTCTGTAGCCCTGGGTAGAGTACCATGGGGTCATAGCTCCCAGCAACCTCACACTCTTGGACTTAAGCGATCCTCCTGCCTCAGCCTCTTAAGTAGCTGGGACTATAAATATAGCCACCACACCCAGCTAATTTTTAGTAGAGATGGGGTCTCACTCTTGCTCAGGCTGGCCTCAAACGCTTGAGCTCATGCAATCCTCCCACCTCAGCCTCCCACAGTGTTAGGATTACAGGCATGAGCCACCGCTCCGGGCCCAGGATTCTTTTTTTTTTAATGGAGACAGAGTCTTCCTTCACTGTGTTGTGTAGGCTGGAACTCCTGGGCTCAAGAGATCCTCTTGCCTTAGCATCCCGAGTAGCTGGGATTACAAGCATTAGCCACCCAAGCCCAGATCTTTTTATTGTCTCCACAGTTTTGCTTTATCTAGATTTCATATAGTTAGAATCATACAGTATGTAATGTTTCCAGAGTGGTTTCTTTCAGTTAGTAATAGGCATTTAAAGTTTCTCCAAGTCTTTTCATTGCTTGATAGTGCCTCTCTTTTTAGCCCTGAGTAATATTCCATTGTCTAGATCAGCGGTTCTTAACCTGTGGGGCGTGGCCCCTTTTAACTGTGTTAAAGGTTCGAGGCATTAGGAAGGTTGAGAACCACTGGTCTGGATGTACCACAATTTCTTTATCCATTCATCTACTGACCGGCATCTTGGTTGCTTCCAGGTTTGGGCAACTCCAATATAAATAAAGCTGCTATAAACATTCCTGTGCAGGTTTTGCATGGACAGAAGTTTTCAAGCCACTTGGGTGAATACCAAGGAATGTGAATTCTGGTAGGAGAATATTCAGTTTTGTAAGAAATTGTCAAATTGTCTTCCAAACTGGCTGTATCATTTTGGCATTCTCAACACTAATGAATGAGTATTGCTGTTGTTCCACATCCTCGCCAGCATTTGGTGTTGTCGAGGTTATAAATTTTGGCCATTCTAATAGGTGTCTGGTTTTAATTTGCAATTCCCTCATGGGATTATGTTGAGCATTTTTTTCATATGGTTATTTTCCATTCATATATTTTCTTGGGTGGGGTTTCTGTTTACGTTTTTGCTTGTTTCAAAATCAGGTTGTTTCGGGGTTTTTTTAGACAGAGTCTCACTCTGTAGCCCTGAGTAGAGTGCCCTGGCATCATAGTTCACAGCAACCTCAAACTGGATTGTAGTGATACTCTTGCCTCAGACTCCTGAGCAGCACCCACCACAATGCCTGGCTAGTTTTTCTATTTTTAGTAGAGAGAGGGTCTTATTCTTGCTCAGGCTGGTCTTAAACTCCTGAGCTCAAGCAATCCACCCGCCTTTGCCTCCCAGAATGCTAGGATTATAGGCGTGAGGCACCACACCGTGGCCCAGGTTGTTTTCTTATTATGGAATTTTAACAGGTATATATATGTTTATTTATTTTATTTTATTGGTTGGCAATTCTTATTGTAGTTTTATTTTTTTTTTGGGCGGGGCCGGGTTTGAACCTGCCACCTCCGGTATATGAGACTGGCGCCCTACTCCTTTGAGCCACAGGCACCGCCCTGGTTAGCCATTCTTTATCAAATGTGTCTTTTGGAAATATTTTCTTCCAGTCTACGACTTGATTTCTCATTCTCCTAACAGTGTCTTTTGCAGAGCAGAAGTTTTTAATTTTACTCAAGTCCAGCTTATCCATTATTTCTTTTATGGATTTGGTGTTGAATCTAAGAAGTCATCATCAAACCCATGGTTATCTAGGTTTTCTCCTATGTTATCTCTTAGAAGTTTTATAGTTTTTCATTATACGTTTATGTTTATAATCCATTTTGAGTTAATTTTTGTGAAGGTTGTAAGGTCTGTGTCTAGATTCTTTTCTTATGAATGTTTTCATGAAGGAAAGTTTCCTGAATAGTTTGAATTTATTAGTTGAATGAATAGGCCTATTCCATTTCTGCTTGTGTGAGTTTTGGCAGATTTTGTCTTTCAAGTAATTGGTCCATTTCATCTAGTTTATCAAATTTGTGTTCATAATATTCCTTTATAATTCTTTTTAATATCCATGGGATCTGTTGTAATATCTCCACTTTCATTTCTGATGGTAGCAATTTGCGTCTTCTCTCTTGTCTTTTTAGTTAGCCTGGCTAGAGGAGTATTGATTTTATTGATCTTTTCAAAGAACCAGCTTTTGGTTTTACCCATTTTTCCTAGTCTTTTCCGGTTTTCAATTGCATTGATTTCTGCTCTAATTGTTTTTATTTTTTTTTCTTCTGCCTACATTGGGTTTAATTTGTTCTTCTTTTTCCATTTCCCTAAGGTGAAAGCTTAGCTTATTGATTTTTAGGTCTTTTTATTTTCTATAATACACACTAAATGCTATAAACTTCCTTCTAAAGTACACTGCTTTTGCTGCATCCCACAAATTTTGATAAGCTGCACTTTTATTTTCACTTAGCTCAAAATGTTGAAAAATTTCTCTTAAGATTTCTTCTTTGATCCATGTGTTATTTAGAAATATGTTGTTTACTTTCCAAGTATTTTGGTTTTTTTCAGCATTGTATGGTTTCTATTCTTTTAAACTTTTTAAGGAGTGTTTCATACTCCAGCATGTGGTCTATCCTGGTGAATATTCCTTGTACGCTTAAGAAAAATGTGTATTCTGCTGTCATTTGATGGAATTGTCTATAGACATCAATTATATCCAATTGATTGATGGTACTGTTAAGTTCAACTCTGTCCTTAATGATTTTCTGCCTGCTGGATCTGTCTATTTCTGATATAGAGATAGAGAAACTTCCAGCTATAATAGTGGATTCATCTATTTCTTCTTGCAGGCCTATTGGTTTTTATCTCACATATTTTGACTCTTGTTTTGTAAGACATATACACATTAAATATTGTTATGTCTTCTTGGAGAATTGAACCCTTTATCATTGTATAATGCCTCCATTTATCCATAAATTTCTTTGCTCTAAAGTCTGCTGTCTCTGAAATTAGTATAGCTACTCTCACTTTCTTTTGTGTTGGCATAGTATATCTTTCTCCACCCTTTACTTTTAATTTATATGTTTCTTTATATTTAAAGTGGGTTTCTTGCCAGGTTCATTGGCTCATGCCTATAATCTTAGCACTTGGGAAGCTGAGGTGGGTGGATTGCTTGAGCTCATAAGTTCAAGACCAGCCTGAGCAAGAGCAAGACACCTGTCTCTAAAAAAATAGCCAGGCATTATGGCAGGCACGTGTAGTCCCAGCTACTTGGCAGGCTGAGGCAAGAAGATCACCTGAGCTCAAGAGTTTGAGGTTGCTGTGAGCTATGACACTACAGCACTCTACCAAGGGCAAGAAAGTGAGAAAAATAAATAAATAAATAAAGTGGGTTTCTTATAGACAATATATAGTTGGGTCTTGTTTTTTTTGCTCTACTCTGATATTCTCTGTTTTAAATTGGTATATTTAGACTACTGATGCTAAAGTGATTATTGATATAGTTGGATTAATATCTACCATATTTGTTACTGTTTTCTGTTTGTTCCCTTTCTTCTTTGTTCCCATTTTTGCCTTCCACCTTTTTTCTGCCTTTTGTAATTTCAGTTAAGCATTTTCATGAGTTCATTTTCTCTTTCTTGTCATATCAATTATACTTTTTTTTTTTTTGAGACAGAGTCTTACTATGTCACCCTCGGTAGACTGCTGTGGTGTAACAGCTCACAGCAACCTCAAACTCTTTATTTATTTATTTTTTTAGAGACAGAGTCTCACTCTATCACCCTCAGTAGAGTGCTGTGGTGTCACACAGTTCACAGAAACCTCCAACTCCTGGGCTTAGGTGATTCTCTTGCCTCAGCCTCCTGAGTAGCTGGGACTACAGGCGCCTGCCACAACGCCCAGTTATTTTTCTGTTTTGCAGTTCAGCTGAGGCTGGGTTTGAACCCACCACCTTCTGTATATGGTGCCGGTACCCAACTCCATGAGCCACAGGCGCCGCCTGCAACCTCAAACTCTTGTACTTAAGCGATTCTCTTGCCTCAGCCTCCCAAGCCTGCCACAATGCCCAGCTATTTTTTTTTTTTTTTTTTGGTATAGTTGTCATTGTTGTTTAGCAGGCCTGGGCCAGGTTTGAACCCACCAGCCCCTGTGTATGTGGCTGGTGCCTTAACCACTGAGCTACAGGTGCCAATTCCTCAATTATACTTTTTGAAAACTTCTTTTAGTGGTTGCCCTAGAGTTTACAATATATGCTTACAACTCATCCCAGTCCACTTTCAAATAAACTATACCACTTCATAATAGTGCAAGTACCTTATAACAAAATTATACTAATTTTTCCCTCCTGTCTCTTGTATTATTGCTGTCATTCATTTAACTTATATATTATATATGTATATTTATAATAAAATATATATATTTTTTATTTTAGAGACAGAGTCTCACTTTGTCACCCTCGGTAGAGTGCCGTGGTGCCACAGCTCAAAGCAACCTCCAGCTCTCAGGCCTAGGTGATTCTCTTGCTTCAGCCTCTCGAGCAGCTGGGACTACAGATGCCTGCCACAATGCCTGAGTATTTTTTGTTGTTGTTGTTGTTGCAGTTTGGCCAGGGCTGGGCTTGAACCCACCACCCTCGGTACATGGGGCTGGCGCCCTACTAACTGAGCCACGGGTGCTGCCCAATCAAATACATTCTTACTATCAAATACATTCTTGCTATTATTATTTTTTAAAAACTATTAGATAAACTAAGAATAAGAATTACTTTCACTTATTACTCATGTAATGTTATTCCTTTCTTTATATAAATTTGAGTTTATGACTTACATCATTTTTTTTCTCCTCTCTAAAGAAATTATTTTAAAATTTATTGCAAAGCAGGTCTACTGGCAACAAATTTCCTTAATTTTTGTTTGTGAAAGTCTTTATTTCTTCCTTAGTTTTGAAAAATTATTTCACAGGGTACAGAATTCTAGGTTGGTCTCTCTCTCCACTTTAGATATTTCACTCCACTCTCTTCTTGATTGTTTGGTTTCTGAGAAGTTAGATGTAATTCATACCTTTTCTTCTCTCATAGGTAAGACTTTTTCCCCACTCTGGCTTCTTTCAAGACTTTTTCTTTATCTTTGATTTTCTAAACTTTGAATATGGCATGCTTGGTTGTAGTTTTGGGGGAGGGCATTTATCCTGCTTGGTGTTCTCTGAGATTTCTGGATCTGTGGTTTAGGGTCTGACATTAATTTGGGGGAAATTCTCAGTCATTATTCAAATATTTCTTCTTTTACTTTCTCTCTTTCCTTTTGGGAGTATTTCCATTATATGTATGTTACACCTTTTGTAGTTGTTCCACAATTCTTGCATGCTCTGCTCTATCGTGTAATCAAGTATTTTTCTCTTTGCTTTTCAGTTTTGGAAGTTTCTAATGACAAATCCTCAAGTGCAGAGATTTTTTTCTTCAGCTATATTCAGTCTATTAATGAAGCCATCAAAGGCATTCTTGATTTCTCCTACAATTTTTTTGATTCCTAGCATTTATTTTGTGTATTCTGTCTTAGAATTTCTATCTTTCTGCTTGCATTATCCATCTATTCTTGCATGCTGTCTCCTTTTCCCATTAAATCTCTTAGCATATTGATCATAGTTTTTAAAAGATTTCTTTTCTGATAATTCCAACATCCCTGCCATATCTGACTCTGATTCTGATGTATGTTCGGTCTCTTCAAACTATATTTTTGGCCTTGAAGTATGCCTTGTCATTTTTTTGTTGAAAGGTGGAAATGAGGTATGGGGTAAATAGGCCTTTAGTGACATGGTGTAAGGTGTGAGGGGAGGGGAAGTACTCTCCAGCCCATTGATTAGGTCTCAGTTTCTAAGTTAGCCTGTGCCCCACAGCAGTGAACTTCACCAATGCTTCTCAGTCCCTATTCCCTTAGGTGGGACAAGATGGCTAAATTGGGCTGGAGTTGAATATTTCCTTTCCTCCAAATGGAAGAAAACTGGGATTAGGTATTTCCTTCCCCCAGGTTGGTTAGGCTCTGATAAAACCTTAGCAGTTGGCTCGGCGCCTGTGGCTCAGCAGGCTAAGGCGCCAGCCACGTTCACCTGAGCTGGCGGGTTCGAATACAGCCGGGGCCCGCCAAACAACAATGACGGCTGCAACCAAAAAATGGCTGGGTGTTATGGCGGGCACCTGCAGTCCCAGCTACTTGGGAGGCGGAGGCAAGAGACTTGCTTGAGCCCAGGAATTGGAGGTTGCTGTGAGCAGTGATGTCACAGCCTCTGTCCAGGGTGGCGGCTTGAGGTTCTGTCTCAAAAAAAAAAAAAAAAAAAAAAAAAGCCTTAGCAGTTTAGGTTCTGGTAAAGTAATTTTTCCTGAGGATAGACCTTTCTAGGAAGAACATTATGGTCTGGTGAACTTCAACATGGTTTCTTTTCCCCTCCCCTTACGTAAGCATGAGGGGATTTTTCTCGTGATATTCACTGTGAAAAAGTGATAGAACCCCTGAACAAAAGTCTGGGGCCCCTATGACTGAGTCCCCCTGGAGTTTTTAATTCTCAGGCTTGTCCACACTGAGCCTCCAGCAATTTGTCAATTACAGTTTAGATTTTCCTACTCCTGTGATGGTTCCTGCAGGAGCTTCTGGTCTGGAAAATTGTGATTCTTTGTATCTGCCTTTCTCCCCAGTTTTGGAGGTAGCAGTTTGCTCTGTGATCCCACATCCCTGAGAGATCTAAGAAGAGTTGTTGATTTTCCAGTTCATTCTGTTTTGTATGTGTTACAAGGACAGAGAGGTGACTGTTAACCTCCTATATGTCACACCAGAAACCAGAAGTCATGGGTTTTCTGCATTTATTCACAGTTTATCTTCCAGACTATACTATCAACTCTGCAAGGACAGGAACCTTGTCTTATTCATATTCTCAATGCCTAGTGCTATGCCTGGAACATGGTAGGCGCTCAATATATGTTCAGTGAAAAAAGGAGATACTGAGAATCAGAAGACCTGAATTGTGTGGTGTCGGGCAAGTCCCTTTCTCTCTTTCAGCCTCAGCTTCCTCACTATGTAAATATTGTTCTTATTTGTTTCTTTCTAAGGAATTGGCTTTCTCCTTTTTTTGAAACAGGGTCTTGCTATGTTTCCCAGGCTGGATTCAAACTCCTGGGCTTGAGCAATCGTCTTGCCTCAGCCTCCTGTGCAGCTGGGACTACAAGTGTGAGCCACTGCGCCTGGCTTTTCTTATTTGTTTCTCTATTTTTTGTCTGCGTCCCTCCACTGAAATGTAAGTTCCACAAGATCAGGAACCTCACCTGTCAGAAAGCCTGACAAATAATAGATTCTCTATAAATATTTGTCGAATGAACAAGTGAATGACTGAATCTACAGAAGGAGGGGTTTGAGCTTGATAATTAGATTGCTGGGATTTCTGATAACTTGCCCCTTCCTTACCCTAATGGGTGCTTGTCTTGGCTAGTTTTAAGTAACTCCTAACAGCTTAATACCCTTCTAGGAGAGGAACTCAAATAGGTCACATGAGTCAAAACAATCTGAAGTGTATGCAAAAACAATTTGCCAAACTTTGGAACGCAGCAGCTTCTCTTCGTGTTATCCAGGAGAACATGGGCTGTGCTCCAACATGTGTGTGTGACAACAATTCAAAGCTTGATGTTCAGCCCTTTGAAACCACATAGACTTATGTAATGTGACCCAATTCCTCGGTTTTGCAAAGGGGGTGTGCGACTGGGAGAAGAGAATGCAGTTATTTACTACTTTCTTCCTGAGGGCAAAAAACAGAATGTTCAGCATTTGTGGGAGGGGCAGGAGTTGTGTTCTGCCTGAGTAACTCTCACTCACTGGATGGCAGAGTCAGGTGACAAACTTCCATAGCTCTGCTTGGCACCAGCGTGGGCCCTGTCCAGAGGCAGAAAAAAAATATTTTCTTTAAGTTTTAGTTTTCCCTACAGTTTATAACAATGTCCTGGTGTCCCATTTCACAGGCTCAGTGGGAGAGACTGAAGGTAGTCAAGCTGTAGGACCTCAAAAGGAACTAGACATAGAAGAATTCAGTTGTGAGCTCTCCAGATCACAGTTCTAAAGAGCCTCTTGCCTTTTGCTAAAGGTAGAAGAAACATATGCCTTGACCTTCTGCAAGGCAGAGGCTGCCAAGATGATATTGATGCCTTTGGAGGGAGAAGAAGAGGGGACTTTCAGAGAATGATCTGGCCCTCAGTGACACTCAGCTGTCTGTATTTTCCATAAGGTTAGCAACTGCCCTTCAGCAAGGTTGAAGACTGTTGAGACAGCTCCTGTAATCCTAGGTTTGGGGAAATGGGTGTTATTGGGTAATTTTTACCCACAAAAAAATTCTTTTAGGGCGGCGCCTGTGGCTCAAAGGAATAGAGCCACCCCCATATGCTGGAGGTGGCGGGTTCTAACCCAGCCCCAGCCAAAAACTGCAAAAAAAAAAAAAAAATCTTTTAACTGTGCACAAATATTCCCATAGAAAATAATCCCCTCAAATTAACATCTCAACACAGCCTGTCTGTCCTGAGTGTGAGGCTATAGGGTGGAAAACAGTGTGATGGGTGGAAGACTCTCAAGGCCTCTTCTAGCCTTAAGGTTTGAAGATTCTCTGTTGATATTCCTTTTACAGCCACCAAAAACTAAGAGGGTATTTGTGAAATTTTAGCTTTCCATATGAGGGCACCTGATTTTAACCCGGGACTGCCTACCTTACACTTTATAGATCACTGTCCACTTTGCCTGTAGAAAGACATTGATGGTGATGTTGTGGGCTCCCCGTTTCTGGAATTTTTCTGCTGAGAGGCCTCTTGGGTTACCTCCTGAGGCCCCTTGGCCTGGGTCACTCTTGGAAAACAATTCTGCAGCAGCAGAGACACAACCTCTCCCCTCTAAGGATCCACTTTATTTTCTGTGTTCCCTAAGCATATGGCCACACCTGCCAGCAAGCTTTGGCCTATAAGAGTAGGCAGATCCCCATGCCGAAGTCAGTGGCACTGAACCTCTCACGAAGCTCTTTTTTGTGCTCTCTTCCTCTTTCTCTCCTCTCCCTCCTTCTCATTGCTTAATAATATCCAACACCTGAAGAAGAAACTACTGGTTGCCTACTCCTAAGCCCCTTCTTCTCATTCTTAATAACAGAAACTTGAATTTGTTTGAGGATAGCAATATAGTCAGGTAAAGAAGGCCTCTCTTTTAGTTAGAGGAGGGCTGAGTTAGTTCTGGCTAATAAGATATAAGCTTCAGTGTATACACTACGTCTGTGAAGCTTTCGCAAAAGGAAGGAGCCATTTTTGTTCCTTTTCCTCCTTTTTGCTGCCTAGATTATGGATACCATGACTGGAGCTTGAGCTGCCGTCTTGGGCAATGAGGCAACATGCTAAATATGGTGAGCAGCAATTTATAAGAAGTTTGGGTCTTTCATAACTTTATAAAGAGCCACCATGTCAAACCTGGACTGCCTACCTTCAGACGTCTGTTATGGGAGCAATAAATAAACTATCTTTCTAAAGGAAGTGTTATTATTTTTTCTGTTATTGCAGCCAGAGCTAATCTTAACTAATACTATACCCCTTCCCTAAAAGGAGAATGTGGCTTGACAAATAAGTCCAGAAAATGGGCTGAAGTTTTAGAGGTTTAAAATATGGACATGGGGAAGGTAAGCATTCAGAATGTCTTTTTTTTTTTTTTGGAGACAGAGCCTCAAGCTGTCACCCTGGAGAGAGTGCTGTGGCATCACAGCTCACAGCAACCTCCAATTCCTGGGCTCAAGCGAGTCTCCTGCCTCCGCCTCCCAAGTAGCTGGGACCACAGGCACCCACCACAACCCCCC